>JZLH01S0174397.1:0-29465 GCA_001188425.1 Eucidaris tribuloides | reverse complement strand
CTTTTCGCGACTTAGTCGTGCAACACTATTGGATACAACACTGGAGTGTGACCACAACTAGATTGAATGAATGAACGAACGAATGAATGAACGAACGAACGAACGAACGAACGAACGAACGAACGAACGAGCGAGCGAGCGAACGAACGAACGAACGAACGAACGAACGAACGAACGAACGAACGAACGAACGAACGAACGAACGAACGAACGAACGAACGAACGAACGAACGAACGAACGACTGAATGGATGAATAAATGAATTTATTTTATGCCAACATCACTTAATGATATTTACAGCATTTATAAAATTGAAAATGTTATATACATCAAGAGAATATACTAGTACAATAATAAAATGAACAATATTCAGGTACATTTTGTTTTATAAATTGAATTATTAGAAATAAAAGGGGCAGGGAACTGCTTTATAATAAAAAAGAAAATGAAAAGCCTATAATAAAATTATAAAAAATAAACAAAGAAAAAGATACATGAAACAGACACAATACTAATCAGTAAAACAGCAAACTTGTAAAAAAAAAAATCTTGAATAACCTATCAATCAGATGAATCAATTTGTTTATTAATCAACTAAAACAACCAATTTGTCTGTCTGTCCTTCTATCATCCAGCAAAGTAATTTGCATAATTTGTGTTGTAAAATAGTCTTACACTATAGAATTTAATTTCATTGTTTAGATTTCACTGATTTGTATCAAGTTTGATTTATAAACACAGTGCTTATTTTTAGAGTATACTCTGCCAATCATCTTTACAGGCCACTTGAAATTGTATGTATTGTTTTCTTATTCACAGCCAGTCATTAGTAATTTTTATTTTGTCAACAGTAATAATGATTATTCATTTACTTATTTTGGAACCAATAAAATGAGAGTAATTAGTGAAAGATTTCAGAGAAATCTGTTTATACATATCTCCTGACAGGCTCTCAAAGATTGACCCTGAGTATAAAGCATAATCAAGCAAAATAGCGTAAAATTAAACAAAATATTTAAACACACATGCACATATGTACAGCCAATACGCTCTACATTAACCCTAATTATGCAGTGTCTCTTTGTGACCCCTAGCCCAGGTAACTCAATGCCATATTGGACTTTGGCTTCTCCGTCTCACGATTAGGTGATTGTAATATCCTGCTATCACTACAAAATATTTGCAAACCTGCTGGTATAGGCTCATTGCTATATGCATAATAAAAACCAGGCACTTGCTACCAGCAACTCATAAACACGCCCCCTCCTCCTGTCTCCCCTCCCCACCCCACCCCCATCCACCTCCAGTCACAGTAGCGATTTGAATGGGGAAATTTATATCGTAACTGAATAGGGTATGAATGAGATTTCTGTGTTGTGATTCAAAATGCGTGTATACCTACGTGTACGTGAGTAGCAAGTTTATATAAATCATTGCCTTACTGGTAAAAGGCATTATTATATTTCTTCATGGCATCAAATAAAGTTAATATAATAAAATAGAAACAATATCGTGGTCATGGCAAACTCTGCACAATAAGAAAATAACAATGTAAAAAAAAAGGATAAATACAATACCATGTAAGACTCCCAATAAGCAAAGCTTAGAATTTGGGGTCTCCAATTAAACAGAATACAACCACAGAAAACTTCTTAATGCTACAAGTTAAAACAACTATAGCGAGTGTCCTTATGCGAAGAAAAAAGGGATTGTGGGAAAACTGTGAGGCAAGAATAAAGCGAGGAAAAGGGGAAAGAAAAGAAAGAAATCAATTATAAGAATGGTCCTTATTCAGTTAGCACATGCTCTGAGCAGTAAGTTGTTAACAGTAAATTGTTGCTTTAAGTTGTTTCACATGAAATAAAATTATTGTGATCTTTCTATCAAATTAGCAAGTGGTTTTCAAATTTGAGGCTACATGTATGTACTCTTATTGCCCTTCTGCTTACATTAAAATGTTTTTTTTATACCAGCCAGGTGGCGATACATGTATAATACATGCTGAGAAAAAAGATGATGAAAAGTGACAATATTAAAGAAATATTTCTCCTTGTTATCTTTCTGCCATCCACACACAAACGAAAAAGATATTTAAAGATAAATGCTGATTACAGATTCAAAACGTTCACACAAAATGTAAAACATTTGGTATACATGTAAAGAAACGTGCAGATTCAACAAAAGAAAACAACAATACTGTACTGAACCAACTGAACATTTCTAAATAGTCTTACGTTGGCACTGTAAGGCTTTATTTTGGATTTTAGAATTTGTGTTAGTTCACTGTATCCTTAGAACCTGACCTCTCTATATCAAATTCTTTCCTCTTTATCAAAAAGCTAAATTGAAATTGCGATGAAACCTACAAGACCCAGTTATTAGAGAGATAAAAAAGTTGAATTCCATGTAAACTAATGCTAAATCACTTATCAGTGGCATTTCACATAATATGAAGTGATGCACACGTGACTTGATTTTTATGGATGTTGTTAATTTCACGGGCTTAAGAATTCCTACCAGCAACAGTAGCTGTATCTTCCAACATTATTTTATGGGAGGTTAAATCCACAACAAGCAGAAAAAATTGTAAAATATTCCTCCTAAGGTTATGAATGCTGTGACATTTTACATACATGTACATCAAATTCAGTTTATCAAATGAGACAAGTCATTTGCATAAGATTAAGAGAAACCATTCAGTTTAATATATCACATCACAAGTAACATTGTTTACGTTAAGTAAAGGCAGTGTAAAAATTTAGTTGATAGTGAAAAAAATGAAATTGTCCCGTTATTGTGTTTTTAGGTACACCTTCATGTATATCATCTCATCTTTTAATACCCAAGAAATCACATGCTCATTTTTTGAGAAATCGGTGAAAAATGAATAATCAACACCGCCAACTTTTTTTTGCCATAGGAAATCAAAATCTCTGAAGTTTTTTTTTGGGGGGGGGGGGAATTTCTTGTATGGATGATTAGGTGTTAAGGCCCTTCTGCCGGACAACCAACGACTTCTACTTTAAAGGAAAGTGTAGCCTTAGGACCATGATAATGTGTCTTATTTTCATACGGTTGATGCGATGTCAAGTACTTATCCTGTCAAATTACTGCATTCGACTACATTTCTCCTAGCTTTGTCGATAACGATTGGTTGGAGCGGACTTCCTGTTTGGAGGGTCACATGATCTCGTTCCCACGACCCCACTCCCCGACAAGCTCGGGGTCCCTTTGACCTCACGACCTTCTAGGGGTCAGCGTTTCCTCGCCTTGTTGTCGTACATGGGCCGCTATGGTGGTGGATGGTAAATGAATTAGGGTGACTGCAGGGGAAATGAAGCATTATAGAATTTAGAAGGAGAAGAAGAAAGAATATTACTGGCTTGACAAAAAAAAAATAACCCAAACTCACATTGTCGCCATTGGTAATGGCCTGGTATGATAAGTACAACTTTCAGAGTGCTGAGCTGCGTATACTTCACAAAGTTTTTACATCGATTACTGTCAGGGCTGTTTATACACCAGAAATTACTTTTTGTTTGTGTGTTGTCGAAAGAAACACACAAAAAAATTGTTGGAAATTCAAAATCTACAAATAATTTACACATACACTACATTACATCAAGTAACAGAAGTACACAGAAAAATCTGAAATTGTCAAGTTCGTGAAATAAGAATTATGCTGTTACATATATTGGGAAAAGAGGAGTCATTTCAATAAATAACAAAACACTTGTTATTTATTGTATGCTTCAAGTTGTTTGGTCCTATCATGTTGGTCCATGGTCCTACATATGCATAGTGTGCTAATCTAAGTTTTACACTTTCCTTTATTTTACTGCGATCCCAAATCACTGTTTAACTCTTAACGTGCCAGAGGATTTCAACCTGTACGGCCTTTATGTGTATTATGTGTCGCAGATCTGCGACTTCGGCACGTTAAGAGTTAAACTTAAAGGTCAGTGACATGATTGGTGTTAGTCCTCAACTTGGGGAGAACTATTCTAGTATCAAGTAAACTATTCAATTATCTACCATGATTTTTTTTTATCAAACATGGACTCATTCAAGAATTATTAACATCATTATTATGCCTTGTAAGTTGTAACAGACAAATTTCTTGTGTAGCTTTCTTTATAATTAATTTCTCTCAGGGCTCAAGAGAAATTCAGACCTGGTATGTTCATTCTTGAACAATTCAAGACAAATCCTTCCCGCCACACTCCAGCTGGTGCATACACTGGTATATCTTTCAACCAATTTGGTTCTAGATACATTTTCATTTTTATTTCTCCCAATCTTGTCACTGCCCTTTAAAATACTCGGTAAGATCTGGAGATTTACACCAGCTCATCTCACTACACTTGAGAGTGGGGTAAGGGATTGTGATTGAGGTACACAAGAGATGAAGAACTAAAAGAGGGTAAAAAATAATGCACAGGTCGACTGAAAGGGAAGGCCATTGGCACTCCACCAGGCGGTTTGTTGATGTCATGTATACAGGCCATTGCTGGGCTTAAAATGAAGTTAGCTGGAGTAGTTTGCATTTAAATTTGATAAGAATCTCCATCAGGTCACATTGGAATCATGTATCTTAGGGGTGAATCCAGGAATTTGTGTAAAAGAGGGTGGGATGGTGGTCAATTACAAACCAAGGGTATAGTTGCAAACTATTGCAAACTATAAAAGGCAAATAGAGGGACAATAAGTTATCAAATCCAAAATGGAGCCCATTAATGCTTAATATAATAGTTAAGAAATAAAAAATGGAAGGGGGTTGCCCTTTCTCTCATCCGTAATCCACAACAGCGTCTTTAAAAAAAACATACCTTTTATGAAAAAAAGAAACAAAAACAAGCATCAAAACAAAACAAATAACAGCAA
Organism: Eucidaris tribuloides; assembly: GCA_001188425.1. Lineage (NCBI taxonomy): Eukaryota > Metazoa > Echinodermata > Echinoidea > Cidaroida > Cidaridae > Eucidaris > Eucidaris tribuloides. The sequence goes on along the minus strand of JZLH01S0174397.1, from coordinate 24,581 downwards.
AAAATTAAATGTAAAAAAGCTGACATAATAACCTCATTGTGATATTTGAAAACTGTAGGTGTTCAAGATATGTTTCAACTTTTCAAATTACAACTACAGCTGTTACAACAAAAATCTATTGAAAATCCAATGATGAAAGAAACAGTTCTAAGATGGAATTATATTTTTTTTCCAAAGTTGTCTGATGGAAAGACAAACATTAAATGTTGGTGATGATGATGTTATGATGATGATGAAGATGATGAAGATGATGATGATGATGATGATGATGATGATGATGATGATGATGATGGTGATGATGATGATAATTATAATAATAATGCTGCTGCTGATAATGATGATAAAGACATTGACTTTTGTTTAAATGTTCTTTATTTTCTCCCACCCCTCGCTTTAAAAACCTGCAGAGTTTTGGTCACAGCAGCAGTTTGTCTTCAGGTCAGGATCCGTTGAGTCTTCCGCCCATGACGTCGTTCAGGCCGGGTACGACAAGCTCGGCACCGTACACGTCGTCGCCCCCTATCAACGGTACAGAAACAGTCATGGGTAGGTATTCAACATAGCATGACTGGAGCTACAATGTTAAATATTAACTGCTTGATTTCATTTTTGCTAAGCGACCAAGGTGGAGTGAGACTAGTAGAGCCTTAGTGGCATCCATCCGTCCCTCCATAATGCTTTTGAAACTTGAATAACTTTGCGACTATTTGCCTGTTTGAAACCAAACTTAGATGATAGATGCCTAACAGGTACGTCAATGTTATTTGGGGGCCAAAGGTCATGTACATGCATGTAGGTTATATAGGTCAAGTGTGGTCAAATGTTAAATTCTCCGCAACTTTCTACTGGGGTTGGTAACATTCTAACCATTTGTAACCAAACTTGGATTGTAGATGTTTTACAGGGACCTCAATGGTATGTGGGGGTCGAAGGTCATATATGTAAGTCAAAGGTCAAATCAGGTCAAATTTTAAAATTTACCTGCATGAATAATTTGATTAGCTTTCTACTGTATCTTTTCAAACTCCTAGTTCATAACTAGAATACAGGACTCCAGAAAAGACCGCATATTAAAATTAAGGATCAGTAAACTAACGAGGAGGAATACATTTGAAATTAATAGAGCACAAATAACTTGGAAATATTTGATGAGGTGAAATTATTTCTTGGGTTGCAAATGCAAATAATCAAGAGTCATATACTGATGCTAAAGTTAATTGATGATTTTTGTCCCCTGATACTGTGCTCAGAATTATGAGAATGACATCATCTCCTTTTAGCATGGGTCTCAAATCATAACTAAAAAGTCATAAAGGCAAACAACAACAGGAACAAAAGGTAAAATTGACTATCGTTCAAAAGTTGATGAAGCCAGGTTAATTGCAATGAAATGTGTCAATACATCAGAACAAATATATTCAGGATGTTCTGGCATTTCCGGGAGTTGTGGTCGATATCTGCATATTTCCCTTGTTTGTTTCCAATTCAGACGATTCCACATGTTTTCTGAGATATTAATGTTGGTTATCCAGCTCCGAGATTGAAATAGCACCTGTTATTTACAACAGTAAACACATTTGCAAATATGGGTAGAATTCCTGTAGCTTACAAGTAATTATGCACATGATGCCCATTGAATTTTGCAGGAAAAAGGTCTCATAATGCATTCTAGTGTTGCACGACTAAGTCGCCAAAAGTCGGAGTCGTGACTATCGTCGAGGAGTCGCGACTCCGACTTTAGAAAAGCAAGAATTGACTCTATATTATTACATAATGTAGGCCATATAAACCAGTCAAAACATCCGACAATGTGTGGAATCATGTACAATTCAGTTCCTGTAGGGGTAAGTTAGGTATGTAGGGCATATATTCAGGTTGTGTTGAACTGAAATCATCGAAGGAGGACACTGAATGGTCATTGTATAGGCTGAAGTGAGCATCTTTTTACCTATTGATCATGCCGACAGAACTGAACGCAGAGAATCGGCAAAGAGTCGGAGTCGCGACTTTTGATTGGCGACTAGTCGACTCCCCAAAATCCTGGAGTCGTGCAACACTAATGCATTCCTCATTCATGTCACTTCCCAAAGATTTAACCCTTTAATATTGCACCACAAATGTAATTCCTTTTAAAAATTACTAATAGTTTAAAAAAGGTAATTACTGTATAATAATTAAGTATTGCTTTGGTACATAGCATAGGAATAACTCTCACTAAATCTAGTACAAAATTGTTACATTTACATGTGATTTTTTCTCCAAAACACTTAGACTTTCAAACTTTCACAAGAACATGATGATGAGTATGTTATGAAGTAAAAAAAAAAGCAAGATAGGAAGATGTAGAAAAATAGAAGTACAAAGGTACTATGTGAAAAAAACAATGAAATAACTTCATTGCATGCACAAAATTCAGTAAGAACCAACAAGTTCATGAATAAGTAAATGAATATTATGAATTAATTTAATATCTTTTATGAGATAAATGTTTCACAAAAGTTTCATCAGTAGATTATTTAGAATGAATTTGATTCTTTAAAAACAGTGGGTCTGTTAAAGTTAAAATTTTATTGATTCTTATTTCTTATTTCTTAATCTCCTGGTATAATTATTTCATTGGCTTTTTTTTTTAAAGGTTGGATGAACTAGTTGCTGCTTCCTCTTTGTGGATTTCTTTTTAGTATGACCAGCTTTGTATCAACAATTGACAAATTGATAGAAATCCGTAAAATGGTCAGGATACTCCTGATTCCATAAGGAGCACCAACAAAATCTGACTTAATTAAAGTTATCAAAAGTAACAATATTGCATGCACCTCTCATTCTCTTAGCTAGTAAACCTTAATTTATGTAACCTATTAAACTTTAAAATGATTTAACGTGAGAGATCAGCAGAAAGAATGAAGCAATCTTTAAAAAGAAAAAAAAACTTTAGCCTTCTATTTCTAATTGATTTGCTTATGTGCTTTCGAACATTAAAACCGCAGACATTCTGGCTTCCAATGTTGTCATTGTGGTTGTATCAAAGGCACAGACAAGGCCATGCTGAAACCACTGCCAAACTTACAACAACAGTCCATCATCAAATTATCACTCTGGGAAGTTTTTGTTTTTTTCTCTGTTGCCCACTGTAGCAGAACCTTTTGGTAATTTATTGTTATTATTATACTTTCATGTGAAAGTTGTAAAACAAATGATTTTAGTAATGTTGCTGGAAGTGTGGGATGGAGGGAATGGAAGGTAAGAGGACTAGAAGGCCAAATCAGGTTTAATTGAATATGCATGATTTGTTGTTGTTTAAACGAATAACGACTGTTAATATCACTACTACTGCTGCCACAACAACAATGACGACTGTCACTACTACTACTACTTCTACTACTACTACTACTACTACAATTTATTACTGCTACTACTAGTACTACTACAATTACTATGACTTCTACTACTACTGCTACCAACACTATCACCACCAACACTACTACTACTGCTACTGCTTTTACTGCTACTACTACACTACTACTGCTTCTAGCCTTCTACTGCTACTACTACTATGTCTACTTCTACTTCTACTACTACTACTACTACTACTACTACTACTACTACTACTACTACTCTGCTATGATTCTTATAATACCACTGCTTCTACTGCTGCTACTACACTACTACGACTACTACTTCTACTGCTACTACTACACTACCACTACGACTGCTGCTACTACTACTACTGCAACTACTACTACTGCTACCAACACCATCACCATCACCACTACTACTACGGCTTTTACTGCTACTACTACACTACTACTGCTGTTTCTACTACTACATTACTACTGCTGATACTACTGCTGCTACTACTACTACTACTACTGCTATTACTACTACTAGATACTACTGCTGCTACTACTACTACTACTACTGCTATTACTACTACTACTACTACTACTACTACTACTACTACTGCTACTACTAGTACTACTACTCTGCTATGATTCTTATAATACCATTGCTACCACTGTTATTGCTGCCACAACCACATGTGTCTCAACTATCATTGTTATTTTACTTGTTTCTCCCCTTCAGCAACAAGCAGTAGAGGGAATGGTACAACAAGTAACACAACGGGGACGAGTTCACATACGGGGGACGCACTGGGCAAAGCATTAGCATCTGTAAGTAACCACTGCATGAAAAGATAACAAGTTTTATCTCTCAAAAACCTACCAGTAATGAAGTGAGAAACAAAACTACATGTATAACACTAATTTTCCTTTTATTTTCTTTGTTGAGATGTGTGGCAGATGCCTTCGGAAAAAAAGTGCTAATTTTTCAGTCAAACATTGCATTGTTTTTTGGGGAGTTTATATTATCATATTTTGCCATTATAACTCTTGCCAATTTAGGTTGCATTGAGCTAATTTCAGTTGAGGACTCCCATGATGTTTTGCAAATATGTGCTACTACCCATACCCATAAGCTGGATAGAAATTATATTCTGTGAATTACATTGGCATGTCTGGTGACTGTGGTTGCAGAATTGCATTGCACAATCCAATCCACCCCGTACTTTTCAAGTATTTAGCTATATTGCTACATTTGTTCGCACCAAAGTTATGTAACCAAAGTCATTTTTTGGTAGATTTTCAAAGCAACATTTCAAAGCAATTTGTAGTCACAAAATGCTTTTTAAATCTTTTGTGAGGAGAATAATTGAAACCTGCACCTAAAAGAATAGTTTCTGGTCCGGTGGAGACACTACAAGCCAGCTGGCTTGTGTGGTAGTTTGTGCCTGTATGTGGTGAAATTCTCTTTCTTGAATGCTGCCCTCTTTTGGCAGAAACATACCAGGATATTGTGTGGGCATTATGAAAGACCCAGAAGTGTGGTTCTGTGTATTTGGTATCTGCTGAACTTTCCTTCACTGGTTTTATGTTTGTTGTGTAAACGTAGGATTCTCAGAATAGTATCTCCTAAACCCTTCCTGTTGTAATAAAGGAGACACCATTTTCATTTTTAAACTATATTCACGGAAGGAATCATATTACATGATACCATAAAAAATCATACCTCATCAACCAGCATTTTAACTTTCAAAAATTGTAAAGTACCTTGTAATTAGAAACTTCCGTGTTTGAGCTCTGATAGATATCATCAAAAGTTAACATGCATATCACTCCCAGAATGAATAGGTGTAACCAAGGCAGATTAGGAAAAAAAATCATTTCTAGAATTGTATTTATTTATTTATTTATTTATTTATTTATTTGTTGCTTAGTCAGAGTATACCCAGAATCGCAAGAACCTACTCTGCCTATTTTGAGTATATTTACATATTATATATGAGTAGTTACATATGCTTTTGTTTGACATATATAAAGTGTTCTGTGTGTTTTTCTTTTATCTTTAATTCATTCAATGAATGTGTTATCATTACGGAACGTTATTTGAATGTTGCCTCTATGGGTACTGTAATGATCTTCAAAAGGGAAAAGTTTTTCTTCCTCTGTCTGTGTTTCTCCTTGTGTTGTTGTTGTTGATGTTTTATTTAGGTTTCATGTCCTTTTCAGATGAGTTTTAAATTGGGGGTGTGGTTACCAGTCAATGATTGACAGCTACAGTAAATAATGTGGTAATATCTTGGTTGTTTACTGCTCTGTAGCTTCAAACCTCTTGCCCTATGCTCGCAATGACGCCAATCCTGACACTGAAAAAGAAGAAGAATAAAAAGGGCCACTCATCTTCCCCCCAAATTGGTATTCCCCTCTGGGAGGAGACATGTAGCCAGCAGCCTCCATCAGCCAAGGCTACCATACCTTGGGGTTTTGGCAAAATTGACGGGCATGGGCATTTCTTAATTCTTTAAGGAAGAAATAAGAATTAGCCCCATTTCCTCCCGGCCACTTGGAAACTTGTTTGCCGGTTTTACAATTTTTTTTTGTGCTGTAACTCCATGTTAAGGCCACGTGAATTTAGCCCCCGCCCATGACGGAGAGAGTTGTACGTCCATCAGGGGTTACTGACTCTCTCGGTGAGTCGTTCAGGAATCATAATGTTTGTAGAACATTGAAGCGCTGCCAGTAGCGATTACGACGCGAGTCTGTACTGGTGTGATCACGTTTGGCAAGTCATGTTCTCCCCAAGAAACTCATCGTAACTTTGTGAACGTGTGTATATATGTGGATGCGGGGAAGCTGTGACAGTATATTTTTTCCTCCGTGGAATTCAGTCATTGTGACTTAAGTAGAACACGTTGGGTGTGGCATTCCACTTTTTTAAACCTCAAAGTACTGATGTAACAAACCTCTGTATACTTTTCATGTGATATTCTTTCTATAGTACTGAAAGGGTTAAATAAGTTTGTGTGAATGATAAGATTTTTTTTTTAAAACCTCAATTTTGTTTAAGTCGTGTGAGATGTCACGTTTTGCCTCTAGTAAAGCTTTCCCAGTCTTCACCAAATAGCTGTATAATTACAATAAATATGGTAGGTAATTTTGAATTTGTATTTCGGATAAAAGGTGGCATTTTCCTTTTTGTTAAGTGAGGGAAAGAGAAAGTCCTGTTTCATTTGAAATAAGGAAGTGTGATCATCCCAATCATTTAGTGTGCATCTAACTACCGATTATGAAGTTTTGTGTGGAATATGCAGAAATATAGGCCTACTTGGTTTGGCCTGATCTACCATTTGATCATTGGAACTGCCTTTAAAATCTGAAATCAACACTGTTAAACTTAATAATTTGCTGATCTTCAAATCCTGTTTCAGTAGAAAACTGTGAATAGTTAATGGCTGTTATGTTTTAAGAAAATAATCGTAACTTTGTGAAAGTGTGTGTATATTTGAATGTGGGGAAGCTGTGACAGTTCATAGTTTTTCCTCCATGGAATTCAGTCATTGTGGCACATAAAATTTTGTGTGGAATATGCAGAAATATACTTGGTTTGGGATCTACCATTTGATAGTTGGAACTGCCTTTAAAATCTCAAATCAACACTGTCAAACTGAATAATTTGCTGATCTTCAAATCCTGTTTCACTAGAAAACTGTAAATAGTTAATGGCTGTTATATTAAAAAAAACAAGATATATTCTACTATATTTTAGTATTTTGACTTTTTAATGCTGTGGTTGTTTTATCAAAGAAAATGCCAGCTCCCCCCCCCCCCAACTATGTGAGAGGTGATAAGTTTTTAAAGATATCATACTTTTGTCATGGAGGTATAAGCTACTACCCCTATGCGTTTATTTAGTTGCTTTGTTAAGACCATTTTAATGGTTTTGTAATCAAGAACTACAGTCTTCTATAAGCCTTTACTTTACAGTTGATTTATTTTGATACAAAGTCAATATTTTGAAATAAACACTTTGATAACTTTCAAATCCCTGAGTGGATTTCAAGTGCACTTTTGGGTACTTGCAGTGTTGGCTTTTTTTTTCATTCAGTTAGAACACAGCAACATGTGGTAAAGAAGTCAGTTGCTTTTTTGGCCTTTCACTGCCATAATGCAATATAATGGTAGTAGAGGGAAATGTAATTGGAAGCTTCCATTGTCCCTAGAGGGTTGACAGACCCAGCAGTTGGTGAGGGGTAGGGGTGGAGTAGGAGTGGGGTGTGTATATTGGGGGGTGGGGCAGGATTGAAGGGAGGTGAGGCCCCTAAGACATGTGTATCAAGGAGATAACATTCTGTGGCTTGGTGTATTCACTTTTATTGCGCTATAACTGTGTAACCATTCACCTTGGTTTCACAAGAGGGTTGTTTTTCTTCACTGGGGTGCAGACATTGATAAATGGTTTAAAGCGGTTGTAGGTCATGGTATTACGGAAATGAAAACAAACTTGGCTCTTATATTCCACTCATGTGGATGTTAATCCCCAAGCATATCAGATGCATTGGCTGAACTTCATGTAGTCCTGCATCTGTGGTATTCGACCTACACTATTTTTGGGGAATTTCTATTTCTGGGAATTTCCTGTTTCATTAACTCCTTCGTTCCTGTGAATACATTATTTGAATCATATGGATGCAGGATGCATTGGGAGATACATCTTCATTTAATATCTGTTTTGTTTTTAAATTTATTCATATCACATCTAATATTATTCCAGTGAAGCAAATGAAAGTTATGAAAACAACACAGATTGGCTAAATAACATTTCATGAGTGCCATATTAAAGGCAGTGGATCTCATTTGCATACATCCCACAGACCAGGAAAAGATAACCCATGCCCTTAGGCTATTGATGAAAGACACGTCTGTGAAATTTGGGGGTCAATTATTTCCTAGAATTTGAAAAATGCGAAAGAAAAACAATAGCCGGAATAGTGTACTTTCTACGGTACGAATTTTTTTCTCGCAAGAAAAAATTCAAATCAGAGTCTTAACGGTCATTATAATTCCACTGAAACAGTTTTTAGCTCCAATGTTTTGCTAAAGGTCCCTAGATGACATTTTCTTCTAAATGCCATTGTATTCACACAATGTTAATTTTTAGGCATGCAAAAGAGATCCACTACCTTTAAATGTCTGCTTGTATTTTCTGGAAGAGAACTGGATGAATGTATCAACCATTGGTAGTTTTAGTCAATTAATTTTTATAATTACATTTCTATTCATAATTTTCTAAAAAAGAAATGTTTGTATAGGCTATGTGTGTATTTGTATAGGCCTGCTATATGTTTGTATGTTTGTGTATGTTTGCATTTTTTTGTGTGTGCTTGTGTGCTTGTGTCTGTGTGTGCTTCTGTGTGTGTGTGTGTTGTGCGCGCACTTGTGTGTGTGTGTGTGTGTGTGTGTGTGTGTGTGTGTGTGTGTGTGTGTGTGTGTGTGCACGCACACGTGTGTGTGTGTGTCTACATTTGTGTGTGTGTGTACATAGAGGGGTTGCTTTGAGGACATCAGAGTCGAAATCCACCACTGGGAAATGTCAAGGCATCAGAGTCCGTCAGCTGACGTGCCATTGACGGATAAGCACCAGTCAAGAATGTGACAGAAGAGAATAAACGGCAGCATTCTTGCACCCTCTCTTCTGGAAGCACAAAGCAATTTTTTCCTCTTTATCATTTTTTTCCTCTTTTCTTCATAGCAGTGGTAGGCCCATATTTTACAGTAGAAAAGTGCATGTAGCCTCCAGTCTTCATGTTTATGGCATTGTCCCCAGGTACAAGTTTATTTCTTGTAATCTTGGTGATGATTCTAGTTAATTATTATTATCTAAACTTCACAAAGTTCAAGGAAACAATAGACAAGTATAGTAAATATGGGTAATGTACCTGTATATATCAGCAGGATCCCACTGACTCATTTAATGAAACCCACATTGATCAGTGTGTAAATTCAATTTTTTTATAAATCAATGTTTTAATCATGAAAATTTACACTTCCCTGTGTTGTTTAATATTTATTCTGACTTTTGAGACAAGGAGGCATATTGTTAATGTTGTAGAACTTGTGCTCAACTGAAGTTTAAAGTACAAAAGCTGTGGTCTGCATCAGTGCTCACAAATAAAAAAATAAGTTTCAAATGGCTTGATGTTATCGTTCATATTTTAGAATGTGTAATAATGAAATGAACATCCATATAACTCCTTTCCAGCATGAGCATTTTGGTAATGAGGAGTAAAAGTGCTGATTGTTAATTGTGAAGGATGAACTTATATTTTTTGTGACCAATTTCAAAATAATGAAATAGCTGACATTTTGGCAGTTTGTTTTGATTTTTCATTGATGCCAATTGTGTTTTTAATTTTTTCAAACATATATTTTATACAGCTACAGAGCGTATGTATACGGGATAGATCCTCTCAGTCGGGTAGTTGTTCTAAATTTCAAGTTTGTTTCCATTTTGAGAGAAAAAAAAATGAATAAAACATACCTTTTGTTCCGTCACTCACCAGTACATGTAAACATGTCATTTCCATTACAATTTGGGCATTGTATTAAAATCACTGTAGTAACCAAGGCATTTGGTTTCATTCATTTTGGTCATTCATGTCCTATTCATATTATAATCTACATTTTTGTTGTTGAAGGCACCGCCTAGTAACTGTAATAAGGACAGAACTGCCCTGGAAAAATCGTACTCGTTGGCAGGTATGCATGTGTATGTATACCTGTAGTATACATGTATATGCATAAATTTGCATGTGCTCATGGCTTTGTATATTTCTCATAATACTTTTATCTGTAGATCAGATTCCTCTGGATTAGGAACCCTATTTTTTTTTCCTTTCTGGTGAACAGGAAGTGGAATGGAGACGAATAGTCTAACATCGTCACTTAAATCAATTTCTAGTCTACTAGCCAGGACAGGCTGAAGGACACATCTGACCAAAAGAGGAAGACTGTGGCTTGTTCGCTTTTCAACTTATTTCCCTCATGACATTTTTTACCTTCCTTCTCACCAGTAATGAAAAGTCGAGTATTTACTTGATTGGAGGTGAAACAATGATGTACGATACGGATTAGTTTACTTAACCGGTTTTGGGAACCATAATTATGTTGTGTATGTTGGTTTATATTACTTTCTTTTTTACCAATGTGACTTTGACTAATTCAGTTCAGGATGTGAGGATATAAAGCATGTTTTGTGTCCATTTCAGTGTGTAATAGTTGGAGTAATATGAAATACTAATAGTAGTAACAGTAGAAGTAGTAGTAGTAGTAGTAGTAGTAGTAGTAGTAGTAGTAGTAGTAGTAGTAATAGTAGTAGTAGTATGAGTAGTAGCAGTGGCAAATGGTAGAGGTAAATGGGTGGTGTATATGTACTAGTTATGAAATATTGTACAGGATAACTAGAGTAGTACAATAAAAGTATTACTAGTAATGAAAGAAATAGTAGTAGTTGTGGCTAGCCATGGTAATAGAAGAACTAGTAAAGAAATTGGGGAGGTAGCAATATGATTAATACCTCTTACCTTTCTTTAATCTTCTCTTACTACTGCCATGTTGTATCACTTACTTCAGACAGTAATAACGACATAATTCAAACATCGTGAATCTTCACGATCTACGAGCTCGACGGCTTCAAACGCTAATGCGAAGTATAAGTCGTTTTGTAGCCATTTAGTCCGGGGTGCGATAACTAATTTAGCCTCAGAATTAGCCCAAATTACATGCGGTCTCGCTACATTTCCTGAATTGCACTCACAACACAACACCATAATAATACATGTGACAGCACCCATACGCAGCATATTTTGAATCTTGAAACGAAAGAACCGTGGCCGTGCCAGCCGAAATATACGAAAAACATGTTTTGCTTCTCATTGGCGTGATTCAATTTACAAATAGGAAGTTGTACTCCCACCGTTTCTCATTTTGCCGTTTTGAGATAATTTGTTGCGTGAAGTGATAGCTGTCTCTATATTTCTCTGTCTTTTAGCTCTGTCTTTAGTTTATGAAACAGATGAATTCTATTGAAAAGACATCAAGATCAAGATGTTTGTATCAATGAGAATTCTTCTACCATTTCTCATTTCAACATTTTGAGATAATTTATTGCATGAAGTGATTGCTTTCTCTGTAATTATCGGATTTCTGGCTTTGTCCTTATGAAACAATGAATTCTGTGGTATAATTAATAAAGACATCAAGATATTTGTACAGAAAGGAATTATAGGGTCATTGCTTATTGGACAACAGCTGATGAAAATATATTTTCTGGTGGAATCTAAATATTTTAGCCCCAAATTGAATGGTGTCATCGTGTATGGTCAAATATTTTGTAATTTCAGTGGTCTCTGTAGGAAATAAGGGATAATATGGATTTGAATAGTATTTCGAGTAACTCTAGGGCATTTGTACAAGTGTGTCACAGCCATGCGATCCATCCAGTGCGCAGTCAATGGACAGCATACCCAGAAACATGGCCATGCCTCTTCACAAGGATTTTTAATTTTTATTGCATTGCCCACAAAGACTTTTGTCTTGTGTGTATGATTAGTTATTCTAATCGCTGCAATTGCAATCATGTTTACAATCATTATTTGGCTGCCATGTAAAAATGGTCTAGATTAAAGACCAAAGTTTTCTGCATTACAGATTTACTGAAAAAAGTAATGCCTAAAAATTCCCCCACAGTAAAATTTATAAATATTTATTGAATTAAAGGTAAATGACATGATTGGGGGTAGTCCTCAACTTGGGCTGAAACTACTCTAGAATCAAGTAAACTATGCAAGGACTCTCCTGTGAAAATCTAGTAGTCACACGTTGACTCATTCTAAAATAAACAATGTCTATATCACTCGTAGCACGGAAACCTGCTGTGTGGCTCTCTATGGGGCTTATTTTTATCGTCCCCGGTAAAAAATAAGATACTCCTATGTTTATGCTTGATTCTCCTTAAGTAAACAAATTACAGACAAATCCTCCCAGGTGGGAGATCCACTCCTGCTAGTGTATAGTTGGTATATATTTCAACTCATTTGGTTCTTGAGGCATTTTCAAGTGTTCCCAATGATGGCACTAACCTTTAAACTAAACTAATTTACCAAAGATAAGCCCAATAAAGCCAAAGAAATCATGCTTTACCTGTAAATATGTCCCAAAACCTGAATCAAAACCCCCATGGTGTAGTGAGCTTGACTTTATTTGCGATTTTTTTCCCAACAAAAATTCAAGTCGGAAAATTGCAAAATTACAAAGCGGAGAAAAAGGGAATTTGCTATTTGTAAAACGGAGAAAAGCGGAATTTGACATTTGTAAAACAGGAAACTTTGGTCTTGAGTCTAGATGTAACGTACCTCTCCCTTTGCTAGACCACCATCCTGGGAAATGAAAGACCCCCAAATGTTTTTTTTTTGGTCGTATAATAAACAGATATATTTGCTGTGCCAATCACAGGTAATAAACATTTCAGGAGGAAGTTGAGTTTGATGGAAGGTATTTCGAAAGCCATCCAAACATCATGATTTGGCAGTCATCAGGGCAACAGTTGCTCCCTGTGTCGGCGATTTGACAAGGCTATTCCAGTCCTGCATGGGACTAGCCTTTTGACAAGGCATTGTGGGTGTGGGTTGTCCCTCACGCCATTAAGCCTTTGAGCAGTAGTTGTATCTCGTGCGCCTAAAAAGAGACTTAATTATAATGCCTACACTCCTGGCGCACCGAGAGATTGGCCGTTCACCATAACGCCTTTTTCTATCTTGCACTGACCGAACCAAACTAATTATATATGCAGGACAGATCTTGGAGCCTCATATGGACCGATCATGATATTCATTACATAATCGGTTTGTTGCCCAATCCACGTTACGGACCGGTTTCAAATCGTACAGTACGTGAATATACCGTAGGGGCCTACTGTTTGAATGCAAGCTATTTCTCGTAACACTAGAAGGAATTTGACTAAACTAGCTATTTTAGTCATTGCAGAATACCTCGTAATTGCAAAATGTAACGAATCTAAAGTCGGAAAGTACATAGTCAACGTTGATAACACAGTTTCAGAAATCTATTCACCTACTGTAAACATGGACGCGTCCATCGTCTAGTGCATAGCACATACTGCGTGCATGTGTGCGGAGATATCTCTACGTGTGTACACTGAACTCTACACTACGAGTTCAGTGCGTGTGTACTATGCGAATGAATCGTGAAAGTCTGATTCTGATTGGCTGCAACCGTTTGGTTGCAAATTTTGACTGTGAAACAAAGGTTAAAATAAGAAATTCGATGCAGAATATCAAAGGCCTCGGGCTGCGCCCCTCGCGTGCTTGTCACTGGGGTTAGCGCGGTTAGTCTCGTTCCAGGCGCTAGTTGGGTATTGCGCTGAGGGGGAAATCATTCAGCCCCGAGGCCTTGATCAAAGGCTATGCATGGACAATAGAAGTCAATTTGAAAAATGTCAGTCAGTATGTAGGACTGGGGAGAGAGGGAGAGAGAAAGGTATGGGTCTTTATGGCATCTACAGCTCACCAAAAAACCTTCGTTATTGAAAGGTTCAGGTCAGCTGAGGAACTTAATCATGATATTACTCCCACTTATATCATAATTTGTATAAAATGGAATATGTGTGGATTTAGTGGCATTAAAGGCATCGCATAACACTGTTTCCAGTTTAAAAAATCTGAGCTACATGATTCCCCACGCTACCGGTGTCTCTGATAAGGTCTAAAAATGAAGTCCTGAAAAAATTGCATTTTAAAACAATCATGAAGTGCTTCTAAAAAGTGAAAATCATTGAGCGACCATTCCCGTTTTCCTCCATAGACTGCTGTGTAGCAGAATTTCATATCAGCTGATAATAAATTCATGCGCCGATATTGATATGTATATATTTTACGAGTGACAGCATAACTCTCTAAAGTTTTGTGTTCTAGGGTGTTTATTTGTCCATCCAAACACTACCAGATATGTCAGATAGCAAAGTTTGACAATTTTCTAAATAAGGCTTCCACAATATTATACAGTGTCTTTAAACCTAAGCCCAAGCTTAGTTTTGGTACTTGATGGAATATGATTTTTTTTATTTATTTACTTTTTAGATAGACCTATCACACGCTCTGAAACACTTACTATTTTGCCATAGGAAATGTACATACTACTATCTGCTCTCCAACATACCGCTAGGTGTTCTTCGATAATTGAAACATCACAGTTTGTCACTATAAACATTTTTCAGTAGGTTCAATGTTGTTTTCTGATGTTTGACGTGATAATAGAATACTTTGTGTAATATTGAGGAAAAAGTTTTTTCAACCCAAACTATACTTGGGCTCTAATACAGCCAACCAATGATAGTGATTAGAAAACACCAACACAATCACATTTTGGCTTCTAAGTTCTAGTTCTGGGTCTAAAATCCCACCTCCCTGGTTGTAGTCAAGATCATGCCATCCAAGACGAAGACGAAGACCAAGAGTAAGTCCAGACTCCCCGAGCACCAAGAGCAAGATCAAGAGGTCTGAGACCAAGACCAGAAGTCCGAGACCAAGCGTTTACTTAATTGACACTAATTTGTGTATGTTGTAGGATAACGTGACTTTGTTTTTCAGTACAAACTGAGACCACAAGGTTCAAGACCAAGACCAGAGGGTTTGAGACTGAGACCAAGTCCAAGCAAACTCGTCTTGAGACCAAGACCAGTCTCGAGACCAAGACCAGTCTTGAGACCTCCAACACTGGTGAAAACGGTCTCCATGAAATCTACTACTCTATGTAATGAGCAGCGATATGGCAGTAAATATTTCTGCGCTATCACAACTCCCTGCCCTCCTTGTATATGTATAAGACCTTCACAGTACCAAGGAGGAGCTGAGAGCCATTGGCCCGAAACAATAAATCAAGCCTGATTAATGTACTTGATAACCCAGTCCTTCTCATCATTGGCCCCGGTTACACAGCAAGTCAAAAATGTTCTGAGACCGTTCTTGTAATGTAACACAATAAGACCCCGGGTACACCAAAAGTCAAGCGTTCTGAGAACAGTCTTAGAACAGTTCACTCGTGGTGTAACACAATAACCCCCAAAGTGGACCAAAAGCATTGTGAAAGCGTTTTTGTCGGGCCACCTCCAGAGGTGGTCTGAGACCGTTCTGAGACTGTTTCGAATGTGGTGTAACCACACAAGCGTTCTGAAACCAGACTAGCACAGGAAGTATGTAACGTAAGTAAAAACATGAACCACATTGTCTGGAAGTATGAAGAGACATTTGACCACAGAGCGGGCATGCAAAATATCGCCAGTGGTTACCATTGTTGTAACGAACATGAGACAGCTTGTGTGATGGTGGTGTAACCACACCAGTAAAGGTCCAAACCTGTTCCAAGATTATTGATGAAAGCATTCTGAGACTATCCTCAGAATGGTTATGCCGGTGTAACCAGGGCCATTGTCACCATTGGCACAGCTATGAACGTAGGTGTGATTCTTTAGCAATATTCAACTCCCTTAGAGTGTAAACTTAGTCCTCATTTAAATTCTTCACACCAATGTAAAGAGCTTTTCTAATGTTCTTACCCCAAGAAGCATGATTGCCTCTGTAGTTGTACTGAAGGATGTTTCGCCTATAAATCAGGATTATGTTCGAGTGACATTACACGCCTTGATGATAAAATTATTCAGTCTATCTTTATGTTTGTAGGTATGTACTTGTATACCTACATATCTCTGTGTATCCACGTTAACATCTATTCACCTATCTGTCTGTCTGATGTATATTTTGAGAAATATACATGCATAAAATTGGACACACAGATTCGCACAACCGTGGAAGCAGTTGTTGGTCAAAAAATGATTTAAGCGGTATATTGTTACCAGATTCAAAGTAACCACACTCAAATAATGGCATACATACAACTTCGGTAAAAATATAGTACTCTGATAAATTGATACCAGAGAACTTCTTGGAAATAATGACAGGTTGTTTGTATTCTTAATTTAAACAGTCACCTATTAAACAAAACGTGCATTAATGGGCAGGTAAGCTTATTATATATGCTTAAATTTATGAAAAATTTTACCTTGTGAGAGGAAACTTAAATTACTGGAGTACTGGTACATGGAATGACCCTTTTTCCCCTTCTTTTTCGCAATAACTAGAACAAGATTCTGTTCGGAATATGTTTTGACGCGTAATGGCCTGTTATTTCAAATGCTACGCACTGCAAATTGCTTAAAGATTTTTCATTTCCCGTTTTGTACAGAAGCGCAAATCTCTCCATTTCGGAAAGACTAGCTGCCGCAAATCCCTTCCCCCAACGACTCGTCCATCGTAAGCAGCATTTACAGATGGGGAATAAACGGGAACATTAGAAGGTAGAGAGAGATGCCATTGACTTTATCACTCCTGGGGGCTGTCTCCCAAAATCCCCTTCTCTCACCCCTCTACTCTGGTTTTGTTTATCATCTTTGCCGAGGTGTAATTAAAACCCCATGAGTGCGTTTTTCTCTCCAGAATTTCACCGTTTGGGAGGTCCCGAAGTCAGGAAATCAATGCTTTCCTGGTAAAATAGTTCGGTGTTTATCAGTTTATTTGACTTTGTCAACTTTGTTTCAATCTAAGGATTTTCAAACTCGGCAGACATTTGCCACGTAACGAACATTCTTGTAAAATCCAGAGAGCATGCATTTCGCTACTTGTACAACCAAGATTTTATTTGTTTATTTTATTTATCTGTTTACTACGCTGTTGGGTGATCGATGAATGTATGCATCTAATAGGTTGATGTAGGCTCTTACCAGTATTTAGTACTCATAGCAACAGAGCAATGCTGTGTACATTGTGGAGACAACTGCCTAATCTGAGATCGATTTCACACAGTGACTAGTCTGGCTTCCACATGCAAGAACTTATCATTTTTCGTAGAGAAATTAGGCCTACTATCGTCAGATAACTGTCTTGAACTAAGACTAGTTTTCTGTTGCAGATTTCTTACTGCCGTCGGTCGCATGGTGCTACTCGGACTCGGAGGGATATAACGGGAAGGGATATAAGGAAATAAGTCGCAGGGTCTGTCAATCACTTTAATTACAGTATTTTTCAATTGTGTGAGAGCAAACTAGAATCGAAGTTGCAAATTTAAAACTGCAAAATTAAAGTGGCACTGCAGAGGTGTTTTCTTATCATGATTCTCTCAAATCACCTCACGTTTTCCTTGTGTGAATGGCTTGACCTCTATAACGCAATAGGTTGATTGACAGAAATCCAGAAATACAGTCTATTTTGAATTCTAATCCCAATGTGCGATAAGACTTGTTTTCTCACATGTAACATGGGTAATTCCATTCGATTCTGTAATTGCATTGTTGACTTGTCTGCCGTGTGAAATTATAATAGGCACCAAATTTGAACCTTTTCTTGAAACTCAAACTAGAGCTCTTTGTGTTTTGGAAACCCTTTTTAAGATTTATCTGAGCCAAAAATAATTCTTAATAATAAAAGAGGGAATGAAGTAGTTGGGCAGCAGGTTTATTTATTCATTGATTTCATTTACTATTTTTACATGTTTCACTGTAAACGGAACAGGTCAAGAGGTATTTTTGAGGAAATTTGAGATTGAATGGATGAGCATCATTCATGATCTGATAGTGATAAATCGCAAACAAAGTGTAGTATCCACTGGACTGTATGATTGATAGTTTTCATCTGCCGTTGCTGTAGTCTTAATTCCAGACCCTACAACAATATCTTCTACCAAAGCATTGCTGCGGGTCCAAAGTACTAGTCTGGTATGCAGACTTTGAACAGTTTGTAATGTGGAATCCTGGTGTGTGTCAGCCGCGTTTGCGAACCAGCCTTAAGTTGCGTTCACAAAGGCAGTTATTATCGGGCATATCTTTGTCGGGTATAAGTCCGACGTAATAAAAAAAATTCCATTGATCCACCAACGCGTCCACACGTATCGGTATTAACACTTATACCCGACAAAACTTATGCCCGACACGTCTTTATCGGTAACAGCAGACAGGAAATGACGTAGTCAGGGTGCTATCGGGTCGTAACCTCTGATCCAAATTGCGTGAAATGTGAATTGGTAAACAATGAAGTTGTCTTTGCAAAGACTAATTGCCCTTAGTAATTGCCCTTTCAAGGTCAGAGTTATGTCCGACAATTGTCCACACGTACTTTGCTATTACCGGGTATAACTTATTACCGGACTTATATCTGGTCTTCTTCGGATATAAATCGTCGGGTATAAGTCGCGCTATATCCGATAGAGTTATGCCCGACAATCGTTCACACAGCAACTTTATATCCGACGCTATTACCGACATAAGTTATGCCCGGTCATAAGCAACTTAGGTCCGATCGTGTGGACATGGCTTAAAATGTGGAGCACCGTAGCCACAGTAGACATAAACTTATTTGCTCTTCAGGTTATAGTGAGTTAGTGACAGCTATTATACAGACGTGATAAACACACTTCAGATGTAGGTCTAAATTTTTAGACTAGCATGCCACCAGTCCCACCAAAGGACATCAAGACTGAATTTTGTAGTTTCCTTATCAATATATGATAGGTTAATCCAAGTGTCTGGAAGCCAGACTATGGTTGCTGTTCTCTTTGAACACATCACATGTGTAAGAGCATGGATCCTACTAGGATCAGGGTAATACACTAGGGCGACGGACGATTTAGCCCCCAAAATTAACAAAATAGCCCCATAAAATCACTAAACAGCCCTTAATTTTGCTCATAGGGTTCAATGTATAACATAATAAAATCACTAAACTGTAGTGTTGCACGACTAAGTCGCGAAAAGTCGTAGTCGCGACTGCCTACACGGAGTCGCGACTCCGACTATCGGAACGCAATAGTCGACTTTTTATCACATGTTAATTTGTATTAAAAAATGAGTCAAAAGACGTAAAAATTGAACAGAACTACCAATCATTTATCTACCATTTTGTGGCAGAAATGAATCCCCTATCTCTCTTCGATCGCAAATCAAACAGAACTGCCAAAATGTCCTTGGATCAGCCTATAATCGGGCAATGCTATCTTACATGTGTTGCTGTATACGTTGCACTCACTGTGACTCCGACTGCGACACCCATGCACCCCACACCACCAATCTTGAACACGCTAAGACGTTGAACACGACGATAGTCGACTAATAGTCGGAGTCGCGACTATTGGTGGGCGACTAGTCGACTCTGTAAAATGCTGAAGTCGTGCAACACTACTAAACTGGGCTTGAAAGTAGTCCCAAATAATGAAATTTTATTTCCAACCTAGTCTGGCTGCCAGACGTAGTGAATGGACCAGTAAAATAAATTTTTCTACTGGAATTCAGACTATTTCCAACCCTGACTAGGATCCATGGTAAAAGGTTAGGAGATAAGGAGAGACCTTTGGAAGGGGAAGGGGGGGGGGTGATTGAGAGTAATAGAGTAATATCATGCATTTAATGTTCTCTCTACAAATGAGTGTGATAAAACCAGGAAATAGCATTATGTAATAAGAAGGTACCCCTGGGAAATCTATTCATTGACAGCAATGCTGCGATATAGTAGTCATGATTATTTCAGGAGCTTTATCTGATGACTCTGGTGGAAGTTTTTACTGTTTTGTTAGTTTGTTGTGGAAACTACTTTTTTTCTGCAGGATGGGGGAGGGTTAGAACTTTGCTCATATCTTGCCCGCTGGGACCCTGAGAGATTAGATTGAGATGAGATCACAGTTGGAGGAGAACTCTCAATCAACATATCATCAGGCAACAGGACATTTCTAATTGGAAGTGGAATGAATCAATTTGAAACACCTAGTCTATGGAGAAATGTGACTACTCCTGCACCCCCCATTACAGCATTCCTTAATTAATAATGGAAGTCGTGTGTGTGGTGTCGGAGAACTATACATACCCATTGTGTTTTGGAATGACTCAAAAACTTTGTACTGTGTCCGTAGTTTAGCTGTAATGGTGGCTGTTGCGTAAAGAATTTGTGAAAAAGTACAGATTATTATTTTTTTGGGAGGGGGGAAGGAGGGTGCATTGTTGACGTATATTTACAGGTATTTAACCTACTTGTAACATTATTGTTGATTTTATCATGAGCAAAACATTTTGTAGCAATTGGTAACTGCTTCAAGATTTTTTTTTCATGCAAGAAATTGAAAAAGATAGTATTATTGGTAAATTAAATTGCAGATGAAAACCATTCTTGAAATTTCAGCAGCATTTACACTCTAACAGCAAATATATTCTACTTTCAAACCAACTGCTGTATGTAACAACTTCATATCTGGGATATTTAAAGGCAGTAGATCTCATTTGCAAACATCCCTGCAAACCAGGAAAAGATAACCCATGCCCTTAGGCTATTGATGAAGGGCATGTATGTGAAACCTGGGGGTCAGTGATTGCCTAGAATTTGAAAAATGGCAAAGAAAAACAATAGCCGTTTAGTGTACGTTCTATGGTAGGAATTTTTTTCTCACGAGAAAAAATTCAAATCTGAGTCTAACGGTCACTATAATTCCACTAAAACTGAGTTTCTAGCTCCTATATTTTGCTGAAGGTTCCCAGATGACATTTTCTTCTAAATGCCATTGTATTTACACAATGTTAATTTTTAGGCATGCAAAAGAGATGCCCTGCCTTTAAGCACTCTTTATAATTAACCTGGCTGTTTTGTAGCTTTTCATATTTAATATTAATTATCATTGCCAAAATGAAGTGCGTTTTTTTTTAAATATGTGTATCTTGAATACTGTTAATACAGAACATGAGCAAACAAGCCATATCCAAATGAATCAGTATTCATATTTAAAAAAAAACAACTTGGATATATGAATCCCAAATTTTGAATTATATTTTTCTTTATTGACCTTTTGCTAGTTGCATGAAGTCTAAGCAACAAACTGGTTGCTGTGTGGAAATTAAGAACACAATTTTTAAGTAGTCAAACCATTTGCATATGGGCAATTCCGCGAAAAATGTTACCCGGGCTCAAAATCATGAAATCTGTAATAATTCAAAAAATATATGGGCTACAGTAATAGATTTAGTATCACGCAATAGAACTCATCGAACTCTTTAATTTGAGTGGTATTTGAATACATTTGAAGTATATTTAGACGTGCTTTTCTTCAAAAAAAAATTTTCTTACAAAATTTTCTTATCTTTTCTGAAAAACACACAATCTTTGAATCTCATTATTTCAAATTCAACAGCACTTCAGAATTAATTCATAGTAGTCTTTAGTTGAGAAAGGACCAAAAATGACTAATATTAGCTTTATATTAGTTATCAAATGGTTTTAAGTATAAATATAAGGACCTAAAAAAGTGGTCCGAGGTGTAATGTCCGTAACGTTAAAAATGTAATGTCCATAACGCAACATTTATGGTCCTGTATGGGATATACTGAATCTGTTGTACTTAATTGTCATCCTACAACTTAAACAGATCCTTAGTACCCATTTCAGAAGAAAATTGGCTTCACTTCATGCGTAAGCTCCCAAAATTTTTGACAAATGTGTTGGTAGGTGAAAAGTCTTGTCCAAAAACTGTAATGTCCGTAACGGCAAACATTATGAGTGATAACTACCAAACGATAAATAGAAACTAATCCAAATTCAAACTGTTAACACTTTGGGGTGGATCATGTAAGATTCCCACAAAAAAGTTCAGAATGATGATGAGGATTTCTAGAAATAAGCCCCCAAAGTTGCAAAAAAATCTCTGAATGTAATGTCCGTAACGCTGGAATTGCCCACATGTATTGAACAAGAGTGAAGCATCAATCATTACATATTCTGTCTGCCATTTATATTTAACACTGTTACCTGAGGGAACAGGATGACTTTTTATACAATTACCCAACTTTTTTCATTCACAATTTAAAATTTTCCGGCTTAAAAAAATCCAACACACATGTTGAGAAATATTGCAAGAATTCCATCGCCTTAGTAAATAAGTTCCTGAAGCAACAAGTCACATAAGGGCAGTGCACTGAACACAAAAGTTATAATTCATTCCCTGTCTCCTGGAAGTACCATATCTCTAAACTTCCTGCGTCATTTATCTGTTGGGAGTCATTCATTGTTATAATTTCATAAATAGGTTGCTTGCACCTTTTTGTTATCAAGAGTTTCAGGGAGCCTGTATGACCCTATCTGAGAAAAACGTTGACCCCCCCCCCCCCCCCCCAGCAGAAGTGGCATGTTGTGTGCTTTTCATAGAAATGTGAAATCTGCATCAATAAAAAAGAAGAAATACAACCTTCTATTGCTTAGTTTTCATAAGAAATATGAAGTTCTAGAATGTTTGAATTATTGATATACATACTTATGTAAGTGTTTATGGGCCTATATCTGTATGTTTGTAAGTCTGTCTGTCTGCATGTATGTATGCACATGTCTATTTGGATGTTGTCAGAGGTGTGAGACTGAGAGAGACAAGTTTGGAGAAATACGGTACTAACAAAGAAGCAGAGTGGAACAATAGATGTTAATTATTTTGGGATGGAGGTATTTCTTAATTGGGTTGCCATGGGGATAGGGTGGAGGTGAGAGGAGTTGGAATCTGATGAACTTTCATTGAACTTTGTGGTAGGAGGAGGGGGGATCTGTAGAAGGGGGCTGAACAACAAAGGCACAACTTCTCCACTCTGGTCAACTGTCAACACCAATTTATGGGAGACGGCTTGATTTATGAAAGTGGTGTGCCTCCATTAAATTTTATGGCAAAAATACAGCCGTAAACCCACATACAAGGCCACTGAATTCTTGTTAGCATGAGGATGTTGTATAATACGCCACAAAAACTGGGCAACTTTGGTCAGGCTATTGCATTGGTTTGGTACTGGTGTTGCGCAGTACAGTGTGTACTCATAAAAAAATAATGTTGGGCATACAACATTTTAACCTGAAATGTTATTCATGCCATATATAGTCTGTATTTTCAAGCTGATTTTAGATTCAGAATACAGATGATCCCTGCCTAAGCTGTGGTAAATTACAACATGGTATCCATTGTAGGCCTATATGTATGTTCCCGATAGTTTGTTGATGTGTGGTGGATGTACACATTTTGGTATTTGATTTAGTTGCAGGTACACCTCTTTCACTGAAAATTCAAGTATTAATTTTATCTAAATACCATTTTTATAGCCATTTTACTGTGATCTTTCTATCATAAATTCAGGCTAGGAGTTTAAGTGTCAAGATGCCTAATTTACATATCTGAATATTGAATAGTTTATGAAAGTGGTCTATTGACACCAAACCAAAATGATGTACAGCCCCAGCTGCCCCCCCCCCCCAAAAAAAAAAAGTTGGAAGTCAGTACAGTTGCCATTTTGGTGGAGTCCTACATACATGTTTAATGGATCAAAGCTCCTTTGACTTTGAGCTAATGAAGGGAAGTTGTAGACCACTGTGATGAACTGATGATGTGGTAAAATAATCAGAAGACGAAGAAGTACTCTGAACTTCCACTCCGTTAAGAATTACACATTAGTGTATTTCCTTTATTTTTTCTTCTCCCCTGTCTCTTTTCCTTTGGTGCTAGTTAAATGGATGATTACAATTATCAGCCGGGGTTGATTTATCTAACACAAGACCGTTGTTCAGGCCTTCCTGTATATATGTAGGTACCTGTGTTTGTGAGGTCACGACTTTTTAATCTGTTCGCCAAGAGACATACATTTACAAAAGTGTGCTCGAGTCTAATACATGTAGTGTTGTATATGGAAACCACCTTACCTTTTAAAGCAACCATTATTGAGTGTATGTTTGATATGTGACCAGTGCAAGTCTGTTGCAGTGACTCAAAGTAGAGCTTGAACAATATGCAACTTTGATGATAACTATTATATACCTCATATAAAGATTCTTATCATTGATTGGTCAAAACTGTATAACGTGACACGACGATAATCTATCTATTATTGCCTCGAGGGTTTAGGGGTGCCTGTCACTTGACCTAAGGTCAAATGATAGGCACCCCAAACCCTGTGATAGGTCATCGTAAACCCTCGATCTTGCCCGCGCACACACGTACGTACGCGCGTACCTGTATGCACCAAAGATGATACAGCACCGCGTAGCACAGCTAGCGGCGCTTTAGAATCTTTGGTACGCACGGCGCGGCGTTTAGCGCGAACTAGCGTGACAAGGTAGCTGT
>JZLH01S0174386.1:14206-40373 GCA_001188425.1 Eucidaris tribuloides | reverse complement strand
AGGGCGTCTTTTTTATATGCCTACAAACCAACATTATACTGTAGGTACACTGGTATATAGAAGAAATTACAATCTTAGAACATGCAGCTGAATAAAGAAGCTAGAAACTCAGTTTTAGTGGAAATAGAGTGACAGACTCTGATTTAAATAGCTTTTGAGTTGAATTATTGCCTTGTACAAAGGTTCCTGCAGTTCGTATCAGTTGAGGTGTTCCAATGACACTTATGAATATAGTCTGTACTTTACCCCCCCCCCGCCCCCACCAAAACCAAAAACAAAAACAGACAAATGACCTGTGAAAATTTGAACGTCATCGTTACCTTACTAGTACCTTACCTGTTCGGACATAATCATGTGTTCATTGTTGTAAGGTTTAATATTGAAGCCTACTGTGAAAGGTAAATTACCTATATTGGCTCCTCCGTTTTTCAGTCTTTAAATGTATTTTTTTTATAGTTTGTTATGTTTGTTTGTTGGTGTTATTTGTGTCACGTCCTTGTATTTTTCTGTACGTATCTGGAGTTGGTTTGTTACTCAGGATATCAACCTCTTATAGTAGTTTGTAGATTTATTTGTTCTGTATCTTGATTTGTTAATTCAAGTGGAAATAAATAAATTCAATGAGAAATAGTAGATATCATGAAGCCTAGCTACTGTTCATTTAATGTTAACAATCCAGGCTTATATTTCCTTGCGATATTTAGACCATTTTCGATGAATTCTTCCTCCGCTTTTGCCAAGGTTTTCATTTGCGAAGCAATCAGAATAATCACACACTGCCAAACTTAAAAGTTTGGAGAAATTCCCGTGGACAAAGACATTACTTGGGTGGGGGGTACTAATGTTATAGTCACATGGGGATGTGTGGCTGAGATCTCCGAGCCCATACCCACATCCAAGGGTCCTTTTGCTGTTAATAGGCAGCCATGTCAATTGATTTTTTTTTTGAGAAATGGACCCATGTCTAAGGATTTTGAACTTTAAATAGTACATATTTTAATCTGTAATATAATGCAATGGTCAAACAATGGAGAAACAAATGATAAGAGACCCATGTCTTAGAATTTTTTTTTCTGTGTGTATGAAAAATGGGACTCATGTCGGAGGATCTTTTTAATGAAACGGGACCCATGCCCAAGGATCTTTCTTGAAAATGTCACCCTTCAAAGCGGCACATCCCCGTATACTCAATATATTAGTACCCCGCCCCTCCCCGGACACATTGGTCAAACAGTAGTAATCCGTGCAAAACCGATGTCAACCCCGAAGTTGGAAATTAGCCTGTCTGCTTGACCCGATAGGTGGCGCATCGCATTGCGAATACCTAGAATTCAAATTCAGTTGAATCCAATTCAAATTCTCTTTCTTACCTCTCCTTGACCCTCGTCATCCCTTCTCTATTTTGTCTCTTTTTTTGCCAACAGCTACCCCCACGTCTCCCTCCAACTGCAGTTCAAACCAGTTCCAATGCTCCAACGGATATTGTATTTTATTCACAACTGTATCATAGATGCATTTATGCACATTGGCCAATTTTATCCAGGGCGTCTCTTTTATATGCCTACAAACCAACATTATACTGTAGGTACACTGGTATATAGAAGAAATTACAATCTCAGAACATGCAGCTGAATAAAGAAGCTAAAAACTCAGTTTTAGTGGAATTAGAGTGACAGACTTTGATTTGAATAGCTTTTGATTTGATTTATTGCCTTTTACAACGGTTCCTAGCATAGACCAAACACTGAACAGCATTTTGGTTTTTTTTGGTGTGTGTTTTTTTGACACATTCTAGGTGATTACATATTCTCAGGTTTCACAGACATGTCCTTCATCAATGACCTAAGGGCACGGGTGATTTTTATGCTTCCGCAACGTAGTTGCCGGAGGCATCATGTTTTCGGGTTGTCCGTCCGTGCGTCCGTCTGTGCGTCCATCCGTGCGTCCTTCTGTCCGTCCTTCCGTCCGTCCATCCGTCCGTTACCGGATCTCGTTACCGCGATAACTCAAGAACTACGAATCAGATTTTGATGTAACTAGGACCAAGTATGTACCATGAGGCAACAATGAACTGATTAAATTTTGGTAGTTGAAAGGTCAAAGGTCAAAGGTCACAGGGCCTAAAACATGTCTGATTTTTGCTTTATACTGTGATAACGTAAGAACAACTGGTCGGATTTTAATGTAGCTTGGGTGAAGTATGTATTATAAGGCATCAATGAACTGATTAGATTTCGGAGTTGAAAGGTCAAAGGTCAAAGGTCACGAGACCTATTACATGTCTGATTTGGGCTCGTTACCACAGTAAATTGAGAACAGCTGGTGGGATTTTGATGTTACTTAGGTGAAGCATGCATTATAAGGCATCAATGAACTAATTAGATTTCGGAGTTTAAAGGTCAAAGGTCAAATGTCACGAGGCCTAATACATGTCTGATTTGGGCTCGTCACCACAGTAAATTGAGAACAGCTGGTGAGATTTTGATGGAACTTGGGTGAAGTATGTATCATAAGGCAAGAAGGAACTGATGACATTTTAGAGTTGAAAGGTCAGAGGTCAAAGGTCACGAGGCCCCGTACCTATTGTCTTTTACGCGATAACTTAAGAATGGCTCATTAGATTTTGATTAAACTTGGATACAGTGTGTATTGTAAGGCACCAATGAATTGATGAGATTTTGGAGGTGATAGGTCAAAGGTCAAAGCTCACAAGGCTTCCTACGTGTCTGATATCGCCATAATAACTTGAGTGGTTTATCGGATATCAATGTAACTTGGTTCAAGTATTCAATATGAAGCACAGATCAAATGATTTTATTGTGAAAGGTCAAAGGTCACAAGGGCTTGTACAAACCTCATATGGTCCCATTACCAATGTAACTTACAAATTTCCGATCAAATGGGATACATGCATACATAAGGCTTTTTCAATCCAGTTGGGTGGTAGTGCTGTCTGCGGAGGCATACCCATCGACTGCGCGCAGTCGAAATGCTCTAGTTCCTCTACAAGAGGAAAGCCTGTTTTTCTTTGCTACGAGATGGGTGCAAGTGAGGCTACCTGCTTTTAATCTTATGGCATTGGTCTTTAGTGTAGTATACATATACGTTAATTTTTGTTGTTTCTTTGTGATGGACCTGGCCTGCATTCTGAAGACGACCATAGACCTGTTATTTCAGTCAAAGTGATCTTTTTCTGGATTTCAATCAAAATATAATTATAAAAAGTGTGATATCAAATGTTATAATATTCTGACCTTGTGTTACAGGTAATCGGACATGTTTGCCATTCCAATTCACCTGCGATAACTTTAATTGCATCCCAAACTACTGGCGGTGTGATAATTACAATGATTGTGGGGATAATAGCGATGAACGAGGTTGCACTAGTAAGTAATCTCTCTTTTTTGGTCTTTAATTGTCTTAAAGAAATCATTAAAATTCAAAGCATGAACGATTGTATTATCATTAACCTTATCATTTTTTGTTAACTCTGTATTTACCACGTTACGCAATTTGCACAGATCAATTAATATAATCATTTGGAAACAATAAATAGGGATTATACAGCGTGGCCCAGAAAGAATGCTACACATGCAATCGTTGATTTCTTCAACGTCATCAACAAAATGTCTTTAATGATTATTTCATGGGTTAGAACATTCCTTTTCCAACAAAATGATACCATAATCATTACTTTTGATTGAGGTGTTTGGCTCTCAGGGCTGTTTCTCTGAGGCAATGCAATTTCCTAAATTTGTTATTTTTTAAACCCCAGCGATCATCAGAATACCGAAATATTCTCGCGTTACGGTGTGCCATAGAATAAGCTCCGTCGAGAGAAAGGGCATGAATGCCGTCGCTTTCATAAGGAAGACAATGTGAGCTACATCTTCATTGCCATCGCGGTTTGCCTGTTATGGCACGCCGAGACGCGAGAATATCTCGGTGTTCCGATGACTGCCGCTGATGAAAAATTGTCAAATTTGGGAAACGACATTGCCTCAGAAAAATGGCCGCAGGACCCAAACGAATTACTCTAAATCAATGATCACGGTATCATATTTTTCGTAAGAGAAGTTTCTAACGACTGAAATAAAAACCAATGACATATTACAGGTAATGTTGAAGAAATTACCGATCGCAGGTGTAGCATTCTTTCTGGGCCGCCCTGCACAGTGCATGGATATCCATCGTGTATGATACGTGAAATTTATTCACAACTGCATATATGTATCATAGATGCATTTATGCACATTGACCAATTTTATTACTCTGGTATATAGAAGAAATTACAATCTAAGAACCTGTTGCAAAGTACAGAAGCTACAAACTCCGTTTTAGAGAAATTAGAGTGACAGACTTTGATTAGAATAGAGTTTGATTTGAATTTTTGGCTTGTACAGAAAAAAAAATCCTAGCATAGAACATACTCTAAACAGCCTTTCGTTTTTTACTCATTCTGGGTATTATTTCTCGTCAGATTTCACAGACATGTCACTCATCAATGACCTAAGAAGCGAGTGTTTTTTTTTTCTGTGCTGCGAGAGGGGTGAAAATTAGACCCCCTTCCTTTAATCTTATGGCCTTTGTTGTTCTGTGTAGTTATGTATTGAAGCTTTTGTTTGTGATGGACCTGCCCTCAGGGTTGGCCAGTAAATACCGGGCGGTTAATACCGGGTGGTAAACACCTGTATTTACCGGTAAATACCACCTTGCTATTTTTGACAAAAACGGGAAATACCAGGAAATACTGGGAAATACTTTAAAAAGTTATATCTTGAAGGGTAGTAACTAAAAAATAAAGATATTGTTGCGCATTAAGTGTGATTCAACATAAATAGTGGGGAGCTAGGGACTCATTCTGATTGGGACGACAAATTTTCTACATGGCCAAATCAGTACTTAAAGTACTTAGAGAAACTTAAAAATCATTTGCTTTTATTTTAGAATATTTTTTTCACTCATTTTAGTTTGCAAATAGGTGAATTGCTCCATAAATCTAGTACATATAGCATAGCATACCCCATAGACAGTTGTTTAATTTGTCCCTGTATATTACGCAAGATGAGGGCCACACCCCGCAAAAAGCTACATTGTTAAACTTGAATACGCGACAAGGTGACAGTGTAGTTATTACAGTGTGGTCCAGAAAAGGAACCGGATTTCATCGGCAAAAATGTTCTATCATAATGAATAGTTTCTTCAATAAATTAGGTATATGATGTAAAGCTGTGTTTCTCTTCTTTCATTTGATACATTACTTTTTATTAATCGTTCACGCATAATTGAACCTAAAACAATGGATATTGGTGCTACCAAAATTTCATGTTGCACGCGCATATTCCATATTTGAGTCCATTTCTCTGGTAAAAAATGTAATTGTTTTTTAAAAATAAAAACATGAGTAAAAACTTCAGAATTTTCTCTTCATTTGACCCTCAGGCCGTAAAAATATGAATTATGTATGCCGGAAAACAAAGTAAAATTAAAAACATGCCTGTTTTTAGCGTGATTTTTTTAATGAATAAATTTTTAGAACTAGAGGCGAAGCAGAAACAATTACAGTTCACGCACGGCTGGACTTCACATAATATCTTGCTCGGGACACAACAATAAGCTCCGAGTCATGTTCGCAAGGGTAATTTATTACTTGCTGGCTGCCAATTCCAGAAAACTGTTAATGAGAATGCATTTTGGAACATTTCTGAGAGCAAGCATCATCTCAAATTGTCTTTTCTCACTGATGCAACGCTTATTTTCAACAAAATGTGGTATCATATGAGAAGAGATAAAATCAGCTTTCAGTGGTGCCCCTCAATGTCGAAAATACTCAGAATAACATTCAAGCATGAAAGTTTGAATTTCAAATTTGCTCGTGCAAATGATTTTATACCTGTGTCCTTCTCATTGACTTTGCTCAGCCATGCCGTGAATGGGAATCTCATGTGATTGGTATCAAATGAAAGATGAGAAAATCTGCTTCAACACCATGCTACAACTTATTGTTCATACTTGTTTTTAAGATATTGAAATATCCTCATCAATCTCAGTTTCCTTTTTCTGGGACACACTGTAGTATAGTATACAGTACATGTATGTAAAATAACAACTAAATTATGACTGAAAATTGAAAACAGGTTTCTAACAGTCTTTTCACCTGAAATTTATCATTCAAAGTCGATTGTGCAAGAAAGCCCAAATCAAGTCTCTAATGACCTTAATGCATGACCTTGTACAATTCAAATGTAAACTGCTAGTATTGCCCATCGTATTTTCCAGTATTTCCCAGTATTTCCGGTACTTTTCCCAGTATTTTCCCGGTATTTCCGCAATTCCCGGTATTTCCAGTATTTCTCAGTATTTCCCAATAATTCCCGCGTGGGTGGGAAATACAGGTATTTCCCGGGAAATTGCCAACCCTGCCTGCCCTGTATTCTGAAGAGGACCATGAATCTGATAAATGTGTCCAAATGATCTTAATTTTGATAACCATGAAAATATGATTCCAAAAAGTTCGATATCAAATGTTTTAATCTTCTGACCTTATGTTACAGATAATACATGTTCTCCATTCCAATTCACCTGCGATAACTCAATTTGCATCCCAAGGCTCTGGCGGTGTGATGGCGACAATGATTGCGGAGATATGAGCGATGAACGAGGTTGCACTAGTAAGTAATCTTCTTTTTTGTCTTCAGTTTTGTGGTGAAACGTATACTTATTCCAAAAAAAAAAATCTGTCAATATCCGTTGTGACAGCCAAATCTGTTGTTGTTGCTTTCTGTGGGATTTATTTTTGTCGGACCTGGAGAGAAACATGACAAGTAATCAGCCTAGAACAAGTGACCAACACAGGTTTTTCATGGTTCCCCCCTCCGGTGTTGGATCCATACAGCTCTGCTCACTGAAATGATCACATATGTAGATTCTGCCACGGAGCAGGCGATCTGACTATGCACGTGGTTTTGAACGTGTGGGAATACGCGACACGGATGCAATCTTTATTTTTTGACACAGAGTCAGAAATTAATGCTTTAAAATAAATTTGATTTCTATTCAGAATCTTGACCAAGGCAAAACAAAAAGCTGTATTTCTCATTTTTCTCCCGCCCAACCACCTTTTTGAAAAGAAAGGAATCTGAATCGGCGGATTTGACCTCATTTAGAGTTGTCATATGTCAAAAACAAAGCCTAAAATAGCACCAGACAGCTTCTGAAACCCTAAAAATGGCCTTCGGCCGCACGGAATTTCGTGCTTTCATGCGCTGGTGATGTGGGCTACGCGCACTTTGATTCAGAGTTTCCCGTTTGGTAGGGGTCTCGGCGGGAGAATCTCCCGCTTGAGAGGTGTTAAGGGTTGGAGTGTCTGCTGAAGGCGAATTTTGTACCGAGTCAACTGGCGGTTTCCCCTACGAGTAGCATCCATACTGCCGGGGTTGGGTGAGGGGGTTGCACGTGCACTGTTTACTCCTAAATACACATTTAGAGTGTTGTGGATTATGAATAACAACTTTCATCAGTGAGTCTAGCATGTACCTATCCTAATGTATCGTCAAAAAGGTGGATTTTGAGTGAAAAATCACACATATTCTCTCGAAATTCATTCTTTTTTTACATTCACTTCTTAAACTGGGAACGGTTTCATTCAAGGGTTTTCTTTTTCAATTTCCATTGTTCAACATGGTCGAGGAGACAGGGTATGATGAAGTTTAATAAAAAAAATAAGTTAGGAGAGTGAGTAGTGGAGTGACGGTGTGGGGCCAGGGCCATTCCATATCTAAAGTTTCGTGATTTGTCTTCTACTTGAATATATTGTCAGATTGTAACTTGCTACACGTGAAATTAGTTAATTATAAGGGAAAGGGGATTTATTTTCAAATGTTACTGTTGTTTATAGGCATGGACATGAATTGGGAAAAAAGCTGGCCTTTCCCCCAAGATCCAAACATTTTCAATCAGATTGGTTGTGTCTGTGTATCTTTTAGGAGGGATCAAAGATATGTTCATGTAAATTTAGTGTATTCATTATGAAAAAGTACTGAGTTTAGCCATAAAGTTTAGCCAATGAAAATCATTGAAGAAAGTTGAAAGTTCTGCATGTGGTTCTCATGTTGAATAGGTGCTGACCAAACTATAAACCTCGGTACTGTGTCTAAATGCCACATATTTCACAATGGTTTTATTTTCGCTGATTTCATAATTTCACATAAATGAAAACAGAGGAAAAATTTGTGCTGAATAATCTTCAGCAAATTACCCTGTGTTAAAGCAAAACTGCTAACGTATCTGTACGCGGAATATAAGGTGTATACGTATATGGTGTGGAGGCGTCATGGCTAAGTGGGTAAAGTCGTGGCTTCACGGTAACGGCAACATCAGCAACCCTTCTCCATCAAATAATATAAATGGGTATTTGAAGGGACTGAGAAAGCCATTTGTAAATGAATTAGCACGTGAGCTGATAATAATGATAGTATAACAGTCATAGTAATAGCAGTATTAATAATTTTAACAATACCAATAACAATAATGATAATAATAAAAAATAAGACGATAGTAATCGGATTTTAATGTAAATTGGTGAAATATGTATCATAAGGCACGGATAATCTGACCAGATTTCGGGGTTAAAGGTCGCGAGGCCTTATACATGTCTGATATGGGCTAGTTATTGCAATAGAACGGCTTGTTGGATTTTGCTATAACTTTGGTCAAGCATGTATTGAAAGGCAGTAATGAACTAATTGGATGGTAGAGTTCAAAGGTCGAAGGTCACGAGGCCCCATACTTTAACGCGATAACTTATGAGTGGCTTATGGGATTTGGATGAAACTTGGGTAGAGAGCGTGTTATTAGGCAGCGATGAACTGATGAGATTTGGGAGGTGAAAGTTCAAATGTCACATGGCCTCATACATGTCTGATTAAGGCTTGTTACCGTGATAACTCGATCAATGGATGTTTATCATATAGTCAGTGTAACTTAGTTCAAGTATTTAGTATGAAACCCCGATGAGCTGATTACATTTCGGAGTTCAAGAGTCAAAGGTCACGAGCGCTTATACAAACCTAGTCTGGCTTCCAAACGTCTAGATAAATCCACCCATATTGATAAGGAAACTGTTATCCTCAGTCAACTGCTTTGACTCAGACTAGTCTCTAGAAATAGGCACCCGCACTGCTTCTCGGAGGGAGAAAAAGTCGAAGGGTCTGGGACCGAGACTAATACAAACCTGAGTTGGTCTCATTACCAAAGTGACCTGCAATTTCTGATCAAATAAGGTACATGCATGCAAAAGGCTTTTCAATCAAACTGGGAAGGAGGGCCGACTGCGGAGGCGTACCCGTCGACTGCTCGCAGTCAAACTGCTCTACTTTTAAAATGATATGATGGTGTGATTTTGTCCTAACAGGTTATCTTGATTGTGATTTTGAATCCGGCTTTTGTGGATGGACTAATGCGAGAAACGAGGATGGAGACGTAACCAAGGACACACTTCATCGTCCAGCACAGGCCCGTACTATGACCACACCTATGGAAACATCAGTAAGAAAGATAAACCTATTAAGGGTGTTATCTTTTTTCGAAGCAATTAATCAACTAACTTGATAGCTTTTGTCGCAATGTCTTTGGTGGGTTAACTCTTTACACGCTGAATTTATTTTAAGGGGACAATAATGACAATTGTTCTTTTCATTTTTTCCTTCAAATTTTGCTGTCCTTTTTGTAATAATGAAAAAAGGTTATTTTTCTATAGATCTTACCTATGCAAAAAAAAAAACTATTTTTTTTAGTGTCTCCTGTGCAAAAGTGAGGAAAATACATATTTTTTTTTACGATTATTCAATTTAATTGTACGAATGTGTACAGGAGACCTTTTAGCATTCTAAGGGTTAATCAAAATTCTTTTTTGATACTGACACAGAAATTTTGAATACAGAAATAGAAATAAAACGATTTTAGTCGATTTCCTCGTATAGAACAATCAGGCAAGCCTCTAAACAGCTAAAGAGAAAATTACAATAAAAGTTATAATTCCAACGGAAAATAATTTGGAAAGAAGCGGCCATTCTAATTATGGAAACATTCAGCGATTTTAGTGTCGAATTCCAAATGGAAATATTTTTTTTTCTGAATTGATTAAAGTCGGTGTATGAGATAGTGTTGTTAAATTTGTTTTAATTTTTATTTCGGAGGTTATCTAAATGTAGTTTAAAATGTGTGATCTCTTTTTTCAGCTGGTTACTACATCTATACCGAAGCTAGTGGCAATTTATCTTATACTACCTACATCCTCCAAAGTCTGCCAATTAGTTCCAATCACAATGACTGTTTTGGATTTTGGTACCACATGTATGGTAGAGATATGGGGACACTGTCAGTGCGTTTCGAAGATTTGACAGGGAATGTCACAACACTATGGTCTCGATCTGGTAACCGTGGAAACCAGTGGATGCCCACCATAGTGCAAGTGCCACGGTATCGTCATGGAAATATTCAACTTCAAGGCGT
This sequence comes from Eucidaris tribuloides, assembly GCA_001188425.1. Lineage (NCBI taxonomy): Eukaryota > Metazoa > Echinodermata > Echinoidea > Cidaroida > Cidaridae > Eucidaris > Eucidaris tribuloides. The sequence goes on along the minus strand of JZLH01S0174386.1, from coordinate 29,861 downwards.
TACGGGTTCAAACTACGAAAGTGATATGGCGGTCGATGATGTCTCGTATGGATTATGCTCTGGTAAGACACCTGTAAAAGTTAAGATGATTATGTTCTTTGATCTGTAATATACAAATATGAGAGAGTCTCTGGTTTATATTGTGACGAGCCCGAGGTTACGTGGACTGAAATATTTTCCCGAGGGGCACATCCCCGAGCCAAATTAGTTAAAAGACCACGTAACCGATCGCGTCATAGTTTCAAACAGAGACTCTCTGGACAGGACATATTTGTTTTATAGCCGTCATGGAATGAACAGAGAAACTACACAATGTAAAGAAAAAAAGAAAAGGAAATTCACTCACGCTACCTTAGATTGTCCTGCGCGTTTTACGACTACGTTCGTGCGTTGCACTGAGCAAGCTAACTGCGCGGCATGTAGCTGCTCTAAATTTTTATTTGCAATACCATAAGGGACCCAATTCTATTAGAGTATAATGTAGTTAGTCGAGTACCAATTTCATAAACCGATAAAACACACATTTCATTCTTATTCTCATTTTAACTGTAACCCTGACTCAAACTCGACGAACTTAATGTAGTGTTTATCGTAAAGGAAGAAGGAGCCAGCAACTAACAAGCATAAGTTAAGAATAAAATTTGAGTTCTTGCCAACCAATCAGATCGTACGTGCACTGGTCTGGAGCTGACCATGCGTGACCGATGCATGCCACCCGACGTGTGTTAGTCGCGCCATGGTAATGTATGCACTGTTTGAATTGAAAAGCTCCTCCCCTATAGCTGTTTCTGCAAGTTTTATCCCGGGATGAAATTTGCAAAGACGTAAAATAAACCCAAATTGACTAATTTATAGGGCCTAGCTGAGGGTGAATATCACACAGTACTCCTTATGTAGGTTGTCTTTATCACCATATACCATAACTCTGACAATAATTGCAATGTCATGTTTTTCTTAACTTATGCCTGGTAGTTGCTGACTCTTCCTTTAAACTTTGCTAAACTTTCATATGGATGTCGCAAACCATGTCTCGCACGCGCAGGCGCGCCGGAACACTTTTAGTTTTGAGGGGGCAAAATCTCGACGGGGGCACAATCTCGACGGGGGCACATTTATGTAATAGTGTGAGATCCGCGGCGAGGGAGGGAAGCGACCGAGGCCGGGGGGGGGGGGTGGGAGTATATGTATACATATGTTCACGTCTGATCAATTAGATTATTAACCCAAAATAACAAAGTCACATTGTCGTGCAATATCCTTTCAGAAACCTTTATTAATACACATAAGCGTATGGGACCTCTTCATTCTAGGGGAGCATTTTTTTTTTTGCCCGAATATTCATTTTTAGATTTGAACTGCAAGGGGGTGAAGGGGATCCCCTGCAGGCTGTACGCAGAATGCGTTGATAAAGTGGCTGGGAGTGCACGCATCACTGTTTTTGCCTTTAAAATATGCATAAAAAGGTCATTCATACTGATATTGATATTGAATAGTCACATAAAAACGTAATTGGGGAAGGTTTGGAGGGGGTTTCCCCTCCGAGGATGAGAAATTTTGCAATTTCACTTGAAACAATACGAGTTTTTGCCCTTTAGTGACAATGAATCTGTATTCATTGACTTGCAATTCGTTAATTTGCTCTAATAGAAAAATATATAATTAGTGTTAGTGTCTTGCCCCCCCCCCCCTCATAATTTTGATAAGACGAAAAAGTAATGCCCAATTATGTTTAAAAAATATCAAAGGCACTTCAAAACTAATAAATTTTACCTATATACCACTAAACATTCATGTCGTTCAATTTTCCAAACTTTTAGAATGCAAATTATTGCGCGCGGAGAGCGCGCCGAAATTTGTGACATTTTTTTGAAATTCGGGCAGTGCTTTATACAACAACAAAGAAGATAGCAGTTAGCAATTTAAATTGTGTTTTTGTTTTTAATTTGAATATATAAAATTAGTTCTTTTGTCACAAGCTTGCCCATTTTTAATGCTTTTTAGACCGTTTTTTTCCTGAATTTCCAATTTCATTTTTTTTGCGACGAGGGATACAGTGCCCCCCCCCAGTCTCATATTATCGTTTATACACATTCATATGCCCGAACAAACGACGCGAGAGCTTAGAATCATCATGAATTTTCAATTCTCAGAACATACATACACTGGTGAGCCACTTGTCACTCTGCCTTTCGGTTTTAGTCTGAAATGTATATTCATTAAAGCTTAAACGTGACCGCATGATTGAGCAATGATAAATATTTTACATTGCTAGAAAGCTTAGAAGGAAAGGCAAAATGAAGGAGAAGGGTTTACTGAAGGTATGTTCACGGGCACACTCTTCGAAGGACGCGAGTTACGATCTATACACTAAATTTAAGTGCCCGTCAGGGCGAAAATTTTGGCATTTTTCAGTTATGACATTGACAAATTTCAACGAAGAAAAAGTGCCTTTATTGTCATTTTAGTCTTTAAATAATTGATCATTTTACCTTCCAGGGGCACAAAAAATTTATTGGGGGGGGGGCAAGTGACGCGCCTCTGGCCCCCCCGCCGCTTCCGCGCCCTTGCGCACGCGCACGGAAACAAAAATAGTGTACGGTACGTGTGTTTGTCCGGGTGTTTTACACACGATTAATCCGGTTTCTTAATTTACTATTTGTAGGTTGGATTTAGCGTTTGGATTTACGATTAAATGGCTTCGAACTACTATCTCCCAGACTCACGCAATAGTTCGTTTATTTTTTATCATGTGACATACTTTTGACCAACCAGAATTCAAGAAACTTACAATGAGGGATATAATACTTGTTAATGAGCCAATAACGTACTTTACGTTGCTACTAGTAAATAACTTCTGCCAATTTATGGTGTGGGATAATTTACAGATCAACGATGGGTAGCGTTATTATTCTCCCAAATATATAATAGCAAACGGACAGTGCTAACATGTTATACAACAGTTGCAAATAGCAAACGGACACTGCTGCTGTTGGCGTTGCCGTAGTCCTCAAAGAACCGTCGGCATTCTCTTGATAGCGTTCTCTTTTGCCACAGCCATTCCACCATCTGTCCACATCCTGATGTTGTCAATCCAACCTGTCTTCCTCCGTCCTGGCCTGGCCTTCCCTTCTACCTCTCCTTCTATTGTTGTTTGCACTAAACTATCTGGTCACCGTTTCCAATGTCCGTACTTTGACACTTTTCTCTTCCTCAGTTGCACGATCAGGCTTTCCTCTTCAGTAACCCCTACTCTTTGGCGAATCTATGCATTAGTCTTCCTGTCTTTCCAGCTGACCTGCAGCATTCTTCGCCATACCCACATCTCAAATGACTCTATCCTCTTCATGTCACTTTGTTTCAATGTCCAGCTTTCTGCACCATAGAGGGCTATACTCCACACCAGTGTTTTCACCAACTGCTTCTTTAGTTTCAGGATGATCTCTTGTGCCTTCCACAATCCAATTAGTTGGCTGGTGGCATCCCTTGCAATGGCTAATCTGGCACCTATCTCTGGTGTAGAGTCTCCGTCCATTCCTACCACTGAGCCAAGATATTTGAAGCGGTCTACTTGTTTGATTGTTTTGCCATCAAGGAAGACTCGGTCGTTGCTTCCATGAACCATGACATGAGTTTTGGTTGAGTTTATATGGAGACCAAAAGTATGGCTACATTTCTGTAATTCCAGTGCTTGTTTCTCTAGTTCTGTCTTTGAGCGTGCAAGCAATGTAGTGTCATCAACGGACACTACTAACATGTTATACAACAATTGCAAATTATAGACGACCTGGGGAAGTTGAAGTACAAAGTTGTGTGTGTATGATAAGTACGTAAATGTTCGGGTTTAAATGTATAGGATTATTTGGATTTACTTATTCGAATATACTTGGGTCATATCGTTTGATACAAGCGCGCAGTGGGTTGCGAGGTCTTTGAGGTGTGGCATCAGGCAGTACAAGCTATTTAAAGGGGTAGGGTGGGGGCTCCCTTTTCGATGACCGACTGAGAAATTTAGGCATACATCCTCTGCATCCACAAACCTTCTTCCCCTCCCCCATCCCACCCACCGAATATTGTCAATTACGCAAAGTGGCATATAAAAGAGAGCAGCTGTACTCAGATTCACTCATTTACACACTCGACCACTCCATTCCTCACCAGTCACATTTTCCCCTAGAAACATTGTCAGTCCGCTTTTCGACTTGTGACGATGTGACCATATGAGATGTTGTGGAAATGAGCCGAGTATAACGGACTGCCCCGATCTTGGATTCGGTGTCCATGACTGTGGGCATAGCAAGGACGGAGGTGTGGCGTGTTAATTAGTAAGTGTCGATATGAATGTAGGCTACAGTAGACAATATAATGCACAATATTTTTTGCGATTTTTTTTTATTTGAAAGTTTTATGCCCAAAGGTCATATGACACCAAAAACAGATTCTTAATGTCTTTCGTTCTTTTCTATTAATTAATGAAAAATCTCGGGTGGGGACCCCGAGATTTTCAGCTACATTTTACATTATAGCGTCCAAAGGATGAGTCTGATCTTTCTGCTGAGGTATAATTCAGATAACCTTAACACCTTATTAACCTTTTGGACGCTGTAATGTAACATAAATTTAATCGAAAATCTCGGGGTCCCCACCCCCCCCCCTGGAAATTTTTCATTAGTTAATTTTAAAAAAAAAACGAAAGACATGTAGAATCTATTATTGGTGCGATATGACCTTTGGGCATAACGCTTTCAAATTAAAAACAAAAAAAATCGGCAGAACGAAACTTGGGCTTTAAACGGTAAAGGTATGAAAAGGAAATACAACCAAGAAACATGCTTCCAAACCATGTGCAAATTAACAAAAATGTAATTGTTGACATGGCTGATTTTGTATTTTCCTAGTGGCTTCTACTACGCTGATTCCAACTCGACGCGTTGAAACGACAGCACTGAACATAATCACGGATTGTAAGTATAGTGACCGTGCAAGGGCGTAGGCTGGGGGTGCACTGGGTGCACGTGCACCCCCCCCCCCGCAGAGCCATAGGAGTTCCGCACCTGTCAAGCAAAACGAAATTTGTACCACTTTTTCTGCTTTAAACGCCTGATTTACTCAACTTTAGTTCCACCTCCCTAAGATGTGCACCTCCCCATGTCACTTTAGTTCCACCTCCCCGTGCCCAAACCAGCCTACGCCCTTGCCGTGTGTATTTCATGGTTAGAGTGTATAAAACCGGATGGATGTATACTCTGACGAGGGAACGTAGATCTTAGCCCTATTTCCAATGTAATTGCGTTGATTGTGAATCAATAGAGTTGGATGAGGGATTGGCATATTTGAATTGGTTTCTAGTTGTGTGCGGTTGAATTGAGATTGGAACAGTTCAGCCATGTTCAACTTTGTGTTACAAAAGTCAGAATTACTGGCAGTTATCGGAATGAAAGGGTCGCCCTGTTTTCAGGGGGAAGGGCGATGTGGGGTGGCGGATGCGGTAGGAAATAAAAAAAAAAAAATGTTTCAAAGATGTAACGAGTAAACAATGTAATCTGGTGGAACTTAAAGGCAAGGTTCAGCCTGACATCAAGTTGGATTTAATAATAGCAGAACAATGAGAGTAACATATTTATGAAAGTTTGGCGAAAATTCACCAAAGAATAACAGAGATATGAAATTTTTAACTTTTAAATTTGTGACGTCACATGCGAGCAGCTCCCCATATATCATGTAATATAAATTCCATAAAAGTGCTGTTTTCTTAGAATTTTGAAAATGATTTTACCTGTGCAATCAATATATTATCGGAAACATTATTTCATACATGCTTCTATGATAAAACCTCATTCAGTTACCATGAACCATTAAAAAAAATGGTAATTTATGGAATTTATATTACATGACATATTGGGAGCTGCTCGCATGTGACGTCACCAATTTAAAACTTTGAAACCTCATAAATCCATTATTCTATGGTGGATTTTCGCCAAACTTTCATTAATATGTTTTTCTCATTGTTCCACTTTTATTGAAACCAACTTGATGTCAGGGTAAACCTTGCCTTCAAGTTTCACTACGTCGACCTCTACTGAAGGTGTACTTGAAAATTTGCCTAGATATTGTGAACCTTAGAGATCCATTTTTAATGATTGAAGTGAAGAATGTAGACAACTGTCACTTTATATTTTTTAGAGTGTATGAGTGAACAAGGTAAACACAATTCATAATTTCACTTTAGTTGGGGGGGGGGAGGGGGCAGTCAAACATAATGATGTACACATGCGTGACCAAATTATTTCCAGACACCCCCTAAACAAGTTTTTCTCTGTGCGCAAAATAACCCCCTAAACAAGTTTTCTGCGTGCTTCATTCACACATTTTGGCCTCTAAACAAGTTATCGCCAGACTATGACCCCTAAACATGTATTGTCCACGCCATAGACTGTACACACTGAAGCCGTGCGCGTGGACAGGGAGTTGACACACTTCATGATCCATTTTCCTGTAGATGTTTCCCAGGGTTGTAAACATCGCTTTCGTAACCGGGGATAACACTTTTCAGAAACGAGGAGGAAAAAACTTGGGAAAAAACATACCCTAAATACGTTTGATCAGTTTTGTCAAAAAACGCTTGGAGAAAAAATACCCTAATACGTTTAACAAATCTTTCCCCTAACTCGTGCACCCGCGGCCCGCATCTAAAATCTGAAAAAAATACACCTTTAAACGCGTTTTTCTGGTCACGCATGTGTACAGCATTGTTTGCTGCCCCCCCCCCCCCCGGACTTTGTATTGTAGAGGCAAATAAAGAAAATAAAAAGGCACAACCAGGTCACCGATTGGTATTTGAATGAGAATCGCACTGAAAAGATATCATGACATTGAACGAGAAATAGTTTTGTATTGAAAGATTACATCAATGTATATACACTCATACCCGTACTTATGGAATATTAAAAAAAATTAGAAGTTGCCATTTTTGTGTAAACGGTACATCTGAGATTAATATTTGCTCACCGCAAATGAAACAATTATAATCTAAGTATTTCAGGAATGCTGAACATTTTGTAGCGTCCGACTTGACACTTAATCTTGTGTTTATAAATGGCGGTATTCAGAGTTGTTGTTGAGTCACGTGGTGGTTACGCGCGTTATAAGACTTGTAACAGACAATTCTGATGTTCATTTAATGATAAGTGACATTAGTTTTAAAAAAATAATTTTTATGTTGTTCTCTTAATTACTTTAATTTAATACGTTTCATGATTTTTTGTGGATTTAAAAAAATATATATATAATTTTTGTTGCGCTCAAACGTATTTTAGTTTTTTATTTAGTCATTTCTTGAAATCCCCCAAAAATTGCTTCACTTACTGCGTTTTTGTGAAATAAACACTTGTCTTGAAAATTTTGGACGATATAGGAGAAAGAACTTAAGAATCAACAAAATATTCCATAATTATGTTGTAACACCCCAGTTTACTAGAAAAAACTATTTGTCCCATATTGACGTCTACTTCGGCCCTGTTTTTGACAAATTTCAGATACCACAGACCATACTATTGTTATACGTCAAACATCGATTCGAATGCGTTTCTTCATTTTCGATTTACACTCATATAGTTCTCAAAGTGTTTTGCTCGTATCATTTACTGAAGTAAAGCAGTACTTGCTAGCTCTGCATCACCACATTACACGTTCAAGGAAGTCGTAATGCAACCAAGTCATCGAAATGTATCCTTCAAATGGTTTACAAACACTCATAATGCCTTCAGACAAGGCATTTACCCAAAAACTCAGCACTTTTTACTAAATATAAATTAGTTTATTATATATTTCAAGGTCAGCTTGCCTAAATTGGTTGTGACTGACGGTCATACCCTGAAAAATCCTTGGAAATCATTTTTAGAATGGTGCCTATTTAATTTCTATAATCTACTGGACGAAGGGATAACATTGAATTAAATGTGTGTCTCTGTTTTGTTCTTGCACTTAATACAGACCCGACCGAGGCCCCGATTGGTAAGTAATCAGTAGAAATTGTAATTGCCATGTTTTGGAAATACCAATGAACGTGTCTTACGATAGCAAACGGAGCAATATCGTCTGTGTAATGTGACTCACCATCTCTAATGTAAACAGGGTTATATGTATTTTCTATTACAAAACGGTACACTGCAAAAAGAAAATAGGGTGTTAAATTTAACACCAAGGGTATCGCACAATATGAATACCGGGAAAACGTTGATTTTTCAACACCCTTGGTGTTAAAGCCAATCCCCTTGGTGTTTGAAATAATTCGTTTGGTGTTAAAATAACACCCGTGGTGTTAAAATTTTACACTTTGTCTGCTATCTATATTATGCAACACCATACGTGTTAATGTTAACACCACCGTTTTTGCAGTGTATGTAGACGGGTAGCCTATTTTCTGAAATGACACAAGACAAGTGAATGTTCATAACATTTATAAGATCGGAGCAAGGTAAACTGGGCATCTGCAGAAAGAACCATGGTCTGTAAACAAACGAGCACATTGTCTAGGAACAGATTTTAACAACTTCAGGAACATTGGGGAAGCTTGGGGACTGTGGTGAGTTTTGGTAATTTATTTAATCGAAGATATTGGTTAAAATGAAAACGCATATAACCAAACATTAAAAAACAAACGCATGTGTAGTATTTAGTTGAAATAAACATCAGCGGAAGAAAGAGCTAACAGGAAATTGAATGAAAAATTTCTTTCCGATTATTACATATACGGAAAGACGTAATTTGTGAGGTGTTTTATGATCAGAAAACAATACGGATAGACGCAAGGTAACTTTATTTTGTATAAAAAAGAAGCTTGTGCGCATCATTTGACCCAAAACGCAAAATCAACTTCTGGTTTACTGCCGAATGCATCCGTTGCTGTCGCATGACACGCTTTCCTGTATGTGAAATATGGGATGGTTACGATTGGAGCGAAGGCTGTAGTGAATAGTTTGTGCAGTTCCTACAGCTTATTGATCACAAAATCTTGGTCCTCAATGACACGTATGCATGTTATAATAGAGCAAATACATAGACAAGGAATATGATATTCCGTGGTTTTAGGGGCTGAGTTAAAGACACTAAATGATATTGTGGAAGCCCCATCTGCCCATTAAAAAAAATGTCAATTTTGCTATGTGACATATCTGACAGTGTTTGGATGGACAAATAAACACCCTAGAACACAAAAGTTCAGCCACTTATGCTGTCACTTCTAAAATGTGTACAGATAAAATTTGGCACGTGAATTATTCTCGGCCGATGAAAATTCTGCATTACAGCAGTCCATTGGGAAAAACTGAAATAGTCTCTCAATGATTTTTACATTTTTAAAGCACTTAATGATCATTTTGAACTGTAATTTTTTCAGGGATTGGTTTTTTGACCTTGTCAAAGACTCTAGTAGCATGCAGAATCATGTAGCTCACATTATTTGAAATGGAAATAGTGTTATACGATGCCTTTAAGTGAGTTATCTCCGCCAGCAGCAATTTGACGAACAATTTAATATTTACAAATATCTAGTCGGGATATCTTGTAGTGCAAAATAATGTTAAGAGCCCCAAATAGGGGAAAGTGAGGTATATCCCTCGTTTCTTTCTTTCTTCTTTCATTTTTGTACATTTTACGGGGTGGGAGGCGGGTACTTCCCCCATGGTTCTTTGACATGCAACTGGTGTAGGATTATTATTTCGTGTAGTTTTTGGTTAGGATTTTGGACAGAAACGAACATCTCAAAGAAGTAACGTTCCTTAACATGGATAGCACGCCATCCGTCATCATTTGAAACCAAACCCATGTAATTAGTACTTGATTACTATTCTGCCAAATGTCAGACCAACAATTTCACGAGAAGCTGATATAAACCATGTGTACCACAGCTCCTAATAATTGCCCATTCACTAACTTCAAAGTCATCCGTATTTATTGTAGCATTATTTTCCATCACGTTGAAGCGTTGAAATTTAATGGTGCCTTTTCTGCCCACCAGATTCTGTTGATTGTGATTTCGAAACGGGCTTTTGTGGATGGACTTACGTAACAAGCAGGTGGTGGTCACGTATTCGCGGAAGTACTTCGTCCTACAACACAGGCCCGTCATATGACCACACCCTTGGGACCAGCTGTAAGAATTTCAAGAAAACTGCTGTTTAAAATTGAATCTCTTGGAAATGATTTAATTTCCTTAAAAATTTAATTGTTATATTCATCATTATTAATTAGCTACATCACGTTTTTCTTCGGGCAGGCTAATTAAAATTCCGCATATGTGAAAATAAATAAATAAAAATTGTAATATTAACAATAATAATAATAAATAATAATAATAATAAATAATAATAATGATATAATAATAAAAATAATAATAATAATAATAATAATGATAATAATAATAATAATAATAATAATATAATAATAAAAATTATAATGATAATATACATTTGGAAAATGTATGATTACTAAAGGTAAATAACATGATTCGGGGTAGTCCTCAGCTTGGGCTGATACCAATTCTCGAATCTAATAAAGTATGCAGGGATTCTGCTGTGAGAATGTTGTGGTCAAACGATGACTCATTCTAAAATAACTACTGTCAATATCCCTTGTAGCAGGCAAATCTGATGTATAGCTTTCTATGGGTTTTACTTCAATCGGGCCCCGAGAGAAATGAAATACTGGTATGTTCATGTTCCATTCTCCTTATGGAAACAAATTAAGGACAAATCCTTCCAGCCGGGAGATCCACTCCAGCTGGTGTGTAGTTTTTTATATGCTTCAACTCATTTGGTTCTTTAGGCATATTCAGGTGTTCCCAATTATGTCATTAACCTTTAAGCACATTGCAGTCATTTTCCTCCTACAGCCAAATCCCAAAAGTTAAGGAAGAGGAAAGATACTAAAAACTACTACACTTAAGTTTTAACGGAGGCTTAATCGGACAGGATCTCAATATCAATCTTAGGTTTAACGACAAGCTTAAGTTTAAAATTCATTCCCTGATTTTCAGGTAAGGTTGAAGTGCTGAATTGCAAATTGATATAATGTTTTCTTTTTGAGTTGATTAAAAGGTGTAGGGCCTAGTATATTTGCATATTTGAGTTATTTTCACAACTTTTCATTTCTTATGTCGGAATGTATTAAAATATAGTTTAACATGTATGATTTGTCTCTTCAGATGGTTACTACATCTATACGGAAGCCAGTGGTTGGTCTTACACCACCTACATCATCCAAAGTCCAACAATTGGTCCCGATCACAATTCCTGTTTTGGGTTTTGGTATCACATGTATGGTAGTCACATGGGGACACTATCGGTGCAGTTTGAGGATTCGACAGGGAATGTCACAACGCTGTGGTCTCGATCTGGTAACCATGGGAACCAGTGGATGTCCGCCACTGTGCCACTGCCATCGTATCGTCGGGGAAATATTCAACTTAAAGGCGTTACGGGTTCAAGCTTTGAAAGTGATATGGCAGTTGATGACGTCACGTATGGGTCATGCACTGGTAAGAACAATGTGTACTTTCAAGGTAATGATGATTCTGCTCTGTGATATGTATACTGAGCGCATATAATTGCGTAACTCACATTGCTAGTATTTCATAGTTGTTGCCACTTCATGCTGTAAAGGAATTTAAATATACATGTATATTAGCTACACTGTAAAGGTAATGTACACTTTTATAAACACTTTCCTGTAACACTTTATGAACTAGTTGCAAACGTTTGACTTTGACGTCGTGAACACGTTATATATGATTCCAAAAGTTCTTGTTTATTTCAAGAACACTTATAAACACTTGAGCACGTTGAATATGAAATCATAAGCACGTATAATTGAGAATCATTAACGTGTCAACAAACATTTTTTGAGCACCTAAATACTTGAGTGTTTAGATCTTTGGTTTACCGTAATGCGCCTTCATGCCAAATTTGAAGATCTAAATGAACTGCAGCCGGTAGAGCGCTCACAAGAAAATCTCTGTGGCGGACGCGGCGGCGCAAAGAGGCCAAGTCATAGTATCCACAGAACTCTGTTCGGGGAATACAATTATAATTATTTTAAGTCCGTAATTTCATGTATAATTTGGCGTACGAAAGACTACGTTAAAGCTGCGAAAAGTCAAGTCAAATGAATACATATATATGTGAATCGAACTAAATTGAAATCAATCTACTCCTTTCCTTTGATTTTAGGCAACTTGGAGTGTGACTTCGAACATGTCGAAACTGATTTGTGTGAGTGGACACAATCAACCGAAGATGATTTTGATTGGACGCGCAACCAAGGTTCTACACCATCCTACAATACCGGTCCTTCGCGTGACCACACAACTGGATCTTCCGGTAACGTTCATTATTTTGATAAGCTGAAAAAATCCACACTCATAGCGTGTCCATTTGAATAAAGGCAGAGAAATAGAAAAACAAGTTAGTAAAAGTTTTAAAAGAATAATGTGGTCGTAATATGATGGAGCATGCTACATTGGAGGGCTCTTTACGAATAGGTCAATCCATTTTGTAGGATCAGAGGTCAATCCATTTTGTAGGATTGGGTGGCAAGTGGGCAACCCAAAAAATGGCAAGAGTGTTTGTTACTCTCCGCTCGTAAACTTGTAATAGATTATGCGCGCAGAGTGCCCCAAAATCGGAAATTGTATGTAGTTAGTAGTGTTATGTTGAGTTTCATGGTTTTGTAGCGCTTTATACTGCATTTTTAGACAAATAATTGGGTTGCGTTTTTAAAATTAATTCGGGGAACTGATATGTTTCTCCTAATATTCTCTTTGGGGGTGACCGCCCCCCCCCCCCCCATTAACACCTCTGAACAACACTATCATTTGTGATTTACACTTACATTTGCCATGTTCATGTAAATTGCTGTTATAGAATTTTTCTTTTCTTCAGAGCCTCTTCATGTCTGTGCTGAATGTATCATCATATTAAAGACGTTTATTCATATTTTGTAGAATCTATGCCTGCGGAAAGTGAATATTTTGTTATGTTTAAAAGGTTATAGGCAGTTTGTAATCATTTTGGGGATTTTAGAAGATCCTTCTGCTTTCAGTCAAGGCAGCTTTAAAACATTTTAAAATACTTAAAATGTGAACTGTTGAAAACTAAATTGGAATGATTCCATTCCATCACATAATGTCGGATACATAATAAGGTCGTGCTGTGGCTGCTATTCAGTTTGAACATAGGTTCTTTTCTCAGATAAAAATGCTCATGTGAAATAAAGATACAAGTAGATTTGATGTTCGCCTGTTGACCTTTTCCACTATAAAGTCAGTTTTATTGATACCCCTTTTAGCTGGCTACTATATATACACTGAAGCAACAGGACGTTCCAAGGGTGACACGGCTTCCCTGAACAGTCCATATGTGACCATCTTGAGGGACGAAGGAAAATGTCTCCGCCTGTGGTATCACATGTACGGAGGTATGATGGGGTTCCTAAATGTGTTCTACCAGTCCTCGAAGGGAGGTGCCAAACCGACGTTGCTGTGGGCCCAGTCAGGGAACCAACAGGACAGGTGGCATGAGATTGAGGTACCCGTTGAAACGACGTCAGATGACCATGACGTAGGCCATTTCATCCTGCAGGGCATGATAGGGGCCGGATTCGAGTCCGATATTGCCGTGGACGACGTGGGATACGGACCGTGTACTTCAGGTCAGCGCCGCAGATCGGTATTTTATCCCGTCTGTCAACGAGTGGAAATCAATCACATATTCATAAAAGGGCGCCATAGCGCTTATCCAATAATATAAGCCAATAGTTTACCCTTAACACTTCGGGTGCTGGGTTGTTTCGGACTTATGTGTATAACCTTTCAAGAATGTATGATTTTCTATAAAACTCCAAATGCTGTTGAGACGAGACATTTGAACTCATTTAGTTGGTTCAATGTGTCTTCATAATACGATGAATACCAATCTTAGGAACCTCGGTGATATTTTCATTCGAATTAAGAAGTCTTCTCGGCACATCGGTGGGCCGATACCACTTAAAGTGTTAAAGACAAACGACTGAAATTATCTTCATAGACGCGAAACTTATGAACTTACCGGTTACTGGGTTACGGTCTATTCAAAGGCATGGGATTACTTTTGTGCATCGTACACTTTCCATGACGAAGAAAATTAACTAGCAAAGAGTAAACTTATAAAACATCTTACATCTCAAGTTTGTCACTCCAAATTCCGTCTTTAAACTATGAAGCCTTCTTTCTTGATGTAGAGAATATACCGTTGTTCCTTTTTATGGCTAATATACCTTCAGATCGACGGTTCATCATAATTCTATCGAGTCCTTGCCATACGGGCAAAAACGCTGTCTAAAGGGCGTCTGAATACAAGGGCGTAGGCTGGGGGGTGCACTATGTGCACGTGCACCCCCCCCCCCCCCCGCAGATCCATAGGAGTTCCACCCTTATAGCAAAAAAAAATTGCACCACCTTTTTTTGCTTTCAACGCCTGATTTACTCAACTTTAGTTCCACCTCCCTAAGATGTGCACCTCCCTGTCCCACCTCCCCGAGATGTGCACCTCCCTGTCCCACCTCCCCGAGATGTGCACCTCCCCATGCCCAAACCAGCCCTTGTGAATAGAACACCAAATTTGTATAAAAACATCGATATTTTTTTTATAGTTTTGGATTTTTAGCTCTTGGGGCATCACACTCTGTTCGTTATTGGAGGTAAATGTCAAGTAGTTTCACCTGTGCCGTAAAGATTATTATGAGGTCATGTTTGAGTTTCAGTTCTAAATTCAAATTGACAGGTGAATTCACCTACTCAAAAATTTAAGTGACCTTTGACATGAAACCTTTGCCAAAAAATGAGAACGTACGAATGTTAAGTTTACATTATGTAGGCCTGTAGTAATGTAGTGTGTATTACACTTCGCAATATCCTTACGCCTATAGAGAGATTCATATTCAAAATATTTAATATTATCACTGTTTATTAGGAACGCAATTAAAGTGTAATGGGACAGCCATGACCTTAATTCTTCGCAAGACAAAGTTCGGAATCACGTCTCCTTCGGAAGTCTCGTTCCTGGACTCGGATTGCGAGGGCTACGATTACGATGTTGACACGGTTGCCTATTACGACTTCCTTCGATGCATATGCGGTACATCAATGACGGTAGAGTACTATGTGACCTGAATCATAATTTTGCATTCAATTACACAAGAAACGCGCACATCCCCTCCTCACAAAACGGTAACCTTGAAGACGACCTACGTGATTTTGCACTTATAACCTATATGAATAACTTGTTATCAAGAAGGAAAATATTATGATAGACATATTATTAACGGAATTTGTCACAAATGTGCGCCAACAATAAATGATCAAAGTGTTAAATTCTAAATAATTGAGAGTTAGAGACTAGGAATATCTTGAAATACTCCATGTACAAGCATGTGCTGCTGAATAATCGTATGTTTAGTTATACTTTTAGGCTTGAGTTTAATGGCTTATTGTAAATATACTCGACAGGCTGCTTTTAAAAGCGCATACATCGCATTTACGTGATTATAGAAATTGTCCCAGTTGCCAATTATTGAGCGGAGGGGGAAATACGAAAATTATACCTCCAATTTCATTTGCGCCATC
>JZLH01S0174375.1:7748-22302 GCA_001188425.1 Eucidaris tribuloides | reverse complement strand
AGCGGATGATAAAATCGATATTATATGTACATGTAGACGATGACCTTTTCAATCACCGAACCGGAAAACGAGTGATCTACAGTATAATTTGTGTAGTATAAAGATGGCAGTGGTCGTTATTTTCATTGCATTGTTATGATGGGTCAATCTTTTGAAATTGTATTCTGTATTGAAGAATGTTGCCAATTGCCTGCAAGGATAACAGTTTTGATATTTTAGATGAGCACAGAACAAGAAAGAATTGTTATTTTATTCATCCTCGGAGGACAATATTGGTAGTTCAAAATTTTCGTCCAACTGTATAACGCTTTGTATTAAAGGCAATGTATAGTTTTGATAAATGTTGAAAAATAATTTTTCTCTAGTTGTGTTTCGTAGATATCATATTAATGTTCTGAAACGCTTATATTCTTGAGAAACTGATGACAAATAGGAAAGTTAGGGGGGGGGGGCATTTTTGTCATAGACAACTACCTGATAATTAAAACGACATCACCGAGATTATTCCAAAATGAGTGAAAGGTATATCACTCCAAATTCACTCTAAAATCACTCTTTCTAACTTTAAATCCCGCACTAGTGAACATTTTCACTCATTTTTTTTTAATACAATACTGTAATAAAATTCACTCTTTAAAGAGTGAATTTGAGAGAATTTCGAGTCACTTGCGGGGAACCACACAATTTGTTTAAGGGCTATATTAGCTCACTCTGAATTCATTTTGCTCCTTTTAAGGGTGAAGGGCGACCTTGCAAAATTATAATGTGGCTTTGAGAGCAACGAAAATTACACGTTTCACGCAATGCAAGGATGTATTTTCTTTATGGTCATTTCAATGTCTGTTTGTTACTATGGGATTAATACCATTTCTTTATTTGTTCGAGCACGAACAAACATACTCTGCCATACTTTGTTTTGTTTTGTGGTTTTCTTGCGCATTATCAACCTTTTCTCTGAATCAACATTAACATTGACAACCGAGGACATTTCATTTCCTTAATCTGACTTTAAGTCAAAAATGTCTCCCTTGAGTGATAAAGAGACTGTAAGATTAAGATGTCCCAAGGTCGCCAAATTGAAAAGGTTCCCCGTCACGCATCGATTGGTATTGTAATCGTATGTTGTTGACATGTGTTCATTATAGGTCGACGTATAGAATGTACATTATTACTTTTGTTCTCATTTCCGTTCATTTTCACTTCAGTTGAATTTTTATTGTTGGAATATTGAACGTTTGTTTTCTTCACACGGATATAAGTGTGCAAAACAAACATTGATAATTATAAACGTTTACAATAAAAAGAAATTTAGAAATAATATAAAAAAACGACGACACAATACTCTGTCATTTACAAACTAATGAGTGAAAGTACTTGCATTTTACATGACACTATGCAGTGAATGTGTCACGTGAAGGTATGGCTGCGGATTTGTAGAGCTTGAATCGGAGGAGAACTTTTTATTTATTTATTTATTTATTTATTTAGTTAGTTAGTTAGTTAGTTAGTTAGTCATTCTTATAAAGTTATTTATTTACTTTTTTGTCTTATAGTGTGAAATGTGCATTTTCTCGTACTCACTTAATATATAATATGGATCCAAAAGCAGGAAAATTTAAGTTACATTCTGGTCATTAAATTTCTTGGATTCCGACAACCATCACCAAAATGTGTTTTGAAAGTTAGATGTAATAACCGCCTATATAATTTTGCAAACTTATGAACTAAATTTAAATACAATATAGATACGAATATGATGGTTATAACATTTAAGTATGCCCGACATGTTTTGATCATTTGGTTGGAGTATACTTATCCAGCAAACAAACAAAAATATACAATTTTCTATGCACTTTACGGAATCTCTCCCAAATTAAATAAAACCTTCCATGCATTAATTTGTTATGATTATGAAACGGCGCTCTTCACACGTTTCCGCACTCTTTTGAACACATCGCGCTTCATCTGCGACAGACTTTACACGGTTTGATCAAAATATAGCCGACTGCTGGTATTTGAAATATTAGGATTTTGTTAGACAATAATAAATAGATCACTGATCCATTCACGCCCATTATTATAATAGTTACTCATCCTATTCACATGACCTGATCCGAATACTAGTACCTCAAAACATGATATTCATACATACACAGACAAGACCGTCACAAAACTATAAAACAATGCCCCCACTGCTTACGAATGAAGAGGGGGAAATCAGAAATCTGGAAATCATGGATGGTTAAAGACATTTCAGTTCATTGTGAGGCTCGGTGTAAAAATGTCAGGTAAAAATGTCAGCGGTTAAAATGTCACTGATTTTCACTTTTTAAGCACATAATGATCGTTTTGAGCTATAATTTGTTCAGGACTTCATTTTAGTCCTCAGCAGAGACGCTGGTAGCATGGGCAATCATGTAATGTAGCTAAGAATTTTAAATTGGAAACGTTGTTCTATGATGCTTTTAATGTCAGTATAAACTGCAGTCCAGCCCGGATCACTGCCACTGTCTGGTTCGCTCTAGACACTTTGTTACTCAGCCTCGGACCATAGTGTGAATGTCTTTCATTAACCCTTTGCCTGCTACATTTGATTTAGATTAAAAACCAAGATGTAGATTATTGTTGATTTCAACAAGATCTCTCAAACAATGAGTGAAAATGTTACAAAATAGTGATTTTGGAGTGAATTTGTGTGTTTTTCATTCATTTTGTAGTGACTTAAGTAATCACGAAGGATCGTGAGTGTTCCGTGAGGTCACTCCAACATGAGTGAAAAATACACATGTTCACTCCAAATTCACATTCTACACACTCTCTAAATTTACTCTTTTCTCTGATTCACTACTATAAAATACTGGAATAAAATATTTTTAGGAGAGTATGAAAACTTTTGTGCGACATTGATGTAGATAATTATTCCACAGACTCTAAAAACACTCAGCGCTGCTATGTTTCTAAACCTTGAAAAGCAGTGGAATTTTACTCTGTCAAATATTGAAAATCTCTCTCAAAAGACTACGAAGCGATCCTTAATTTTACTCTCACTCTCCGTAGGAGTCATGACGGATCAGAGTGGAAATCCACTCCGATTTCGTTTGAGATCCACCCCAGTTTTGAGTAAATATTGACTATTCACTCTTTTGAGGGTAATTCCTACCACTTTGATAGTCGACAAAATGACAAATGTTCGTTCTCGCAATGAAGTGGTGATGACATTCTTTTACAGTAGAAAATACCATTGTATGTCTGAACTACATTTGTGACAAAATGGAAGATTGCAGGCAAAGGATTGAGTTTGATTGAAAACAAAATCTCACAAATAATGTAATTTTGTTTAGTCGCCATTGAAATTGAACCACTCTGCCTTAAATTGCAAACCTCACAGAGAGGCAAAAATCACTTCATGTCTAGTCCTGATTTTTTTAATAAAAGGTTATGTGCTCTGAGTACAGAGTTCTGCAAATATCTTAAACCAGTGAACTTCGTTATTCCCTCAGATTTCCCTATTGCAAAATTTGGAATCACTATTTTCAATTCACATCATCAGTGTTTCAACCTCGTGGTCTGCTAGCATTCATTTTAATCTTTATTAACTACAATGTACACGTTTGATAAAATGATAATGTTGTCAACTTGCAGTAAAATTATCTTCCTATAAATGGTATTCCGTATATAGATCTTCTGTTCCTCTTGTGTTATTCATCACCATTTGTGTGTAGTGATGCATTTGTGTAGATTTGGTCCGTCCGTCAGGTATTATTGTTCTGGTTTTAGAATATACCGTATTCTTTGACGCATGTAATATAGGGACCGTGCTTTACTTTACTTACATGTACTATGAGTGTAGTCCTTAGAATGGTGCACGAATGTTAATGCTCCTAATTTCCGGGTTATTAGTGTGAATTAGCTCACAATATACCGTATGCTATTCTCGGTATTTATAAACATGAATTGAGGGCCAAATCACGGAATTTAAAGACCTAAATAGGGAAATATGACATGTCACAACCCTATACAATCTAACGTTTTAATAATCTGTAGGCATGGTAGGTATTCCAGGCGCGTTTTTTTTAATTCTTTATACCCTTCCTAAACAGTTGATTGATTCCCCTTTACCTGTCTACATGGTTTAAAGGTTTCTTTGAGTGATTAAACATGAAAGTTAATTTAGTCAGTACCTTGGTCACAGGGGCGTCGATCCATGTTTCGGATGGGGGGGGGGAAAAAGTAAAAAAATCCAAATTTACGGCACCGCTCTGAGCGCGCCAAATTGAAATACAAACGATATGTTGTCCCCAACGCCTCTGCCTTGGTCAGTATTTAAACTTTTCTTTAAAGCACGGTTGCATTTGATGACTTCTGTTTTATCTGCGATTCTTGATGCATTTCTGTATTACATTGTTTTATCTACTCTGCAGGTTGATACGCTATATAGCCAACGCGGAACAAACGCATATTTCAAAGATTAGGACAAGTAGCAAGAGTTAAACTTTGCCGCCATGTCGGTGGTCCTGTTACCGCCACTTGGTCCTAGTACACCGCCGAGTGGTCCCACAGATGGACCGGGTACCAGCGAAGAAACCGTCCAGTTCCACGGTTCGGGACACCCCATCGAACTGCTGGCCAGACTCCACGATCTCCGAAAGGATAATCAACTGACTGACGTCACTCTTAAAGCTGGAGATCACACCTTCCCCTGCCATCGAAACGTCTTGGCGTCCACCAGCCCGTACTTCCACCGGATGTTTTGCTCAAGTATGCAAGAGAGCAGAGCCAAAGTGATCTCTCTCAAAGGTATCCAACATGAAAGCGTCGCCATCATTCTGGACTTTGCTTACACTTCCAAGGTGACATTCACGAAAGAGAACGTGCCTTATCTTCTAGAAGCAGCGGACATGTTCCTCATAACTTCGGTGAAAGAAGGTTGCATGAGCTTTATGCAAAGGAAATTGCATCCGTCCAATTGTCTAGGTGTCCATACGTTAGCGGAGCGATATAATTGTAGTTGGCTCTCGAAACAAGCGTGGGCCTTCGCGTTGGAAAACTTTCGGCAAGTTCGAAAGTTTGAAGAAATCATGGATCAGCCATTCCAGACATTGGAAAGGTATCTTGCTTCAGACAACCTTGTGATCGAAGGTGAGGAAGATGTCTTTGAAACCATCATTACGTGGATCGAGACAGACCGCGTCAGGAGATTGCCTTATCTGGAGAAATTAATCTCCCATCTTCGGGAACATCTTTTACCCACTCAGTATCTCATTACAAAAGTACTGGAACACCCCTTCGTCAAAAAACTTCAGTCGTTTTCGATGAGTATCAAGGTGTCCGCACGACATCGAGGCATCGGAGATCTCACTTTCGACTACCCTCAGAAAGAACGTTCGCGATCACGTCGTGTCGTGCTCGTCGTCGGCGGCATCGGCCCGGCCAACATCAAACTCACCGAAGTGAAGTACTACGACCCTGTCGACCACCGTTGGTCAACGTTCTCTCATCTTCCGTTCGACTCTGAACCGGTGTCTTGCGTGAGTGCCGTAGAGAATGATATCTACGTGATGGGGGCAAGGGGTACCTTCATCGTCCATCGCGCCTCCGACTCCCAGTGGCACACGCTCCCGTCGCTGCCCGCAGATCGAACCAGACACAGAATGGCCTCTGCCTCGAGCAGCGGGAATCTGTATTTTGTTGGAGGCTTTGATGGGACTAGGAGAGTACGGCTGGTGGATAAGTTTAACATCAAGGATAATTCGTGGCAGAGTGTAAGTGTAATGTAAACGTCTAAATCCAGCATGGGAAATGCGTGGTGTGAAGGGTCTTAGCATAATACACCAAGCAGAAGGGCCTTAACAGTAAATTGCCTCTATCTTGAAAAACTATTGGCTTATATTTCACATGAATGAAATCAAAGTACTGTGACATTTTAGATCATTTTCTCAGTCTGTTAAATGCAAGTATCAAATATGACAACAGGTTTCAAATTAGATAAAATTTACTACCTATACTGCTTAGAACATATGTTAAAGGTAAAGTTCACCCTGACGTCAAGTTGGCTTTAATAAAAGGAAGAAAATGAGAGAAGCATAATAATGAAGGTTTGACGAAAATCCAATAAAAGATAGCGGAGTTATGAAGTTTCAAAGTTTCACATTTTCGACGTCACATGCGAGCAGATCCCCATATGTCATGTGATATAAATTTCATCAAAAGTGTCGTTTCTCAGAAATTTTAAAATGATTTTACCTGTGCTTTCAATATATTATCAGAAATATTATTTCCTACAGGCTTCACGAAAACAAAAACCATTAAATTATCATGAACCATTGAAAATGGCAATTTATGGAATTTATATTACATGACATATGGGGAACTGCTCGCATGTGACGTCACAAAATTAAAACTTTGAAACTTCATAACTCTGTTGTTCTTTGCTGGATTTTTGCCAAACTTTCATTACTATGTTTCTCTCATTTTTCTGCTTTTATTGAAACCAACTTGACGTCAGGGTGAACTTTGCCTTTAAAAGACCTGTTGCCAACCAGACGGCATGGATACATTAGTAATTTGATGTGAGACTCTAGAACCGTATTGCAGAGTGATGCTACAAATTTACGACGGTTCAATCAAACTCCACCTGACACCCCCCCCCCCCAAAAAAAAGCGTCTGCCAACTTCAGCAATAAAACGTCCCAACCTCACAAAAAAGGTTGAAGCTTCCAACTTACTGTATTATGAACATTTAAAACGGGTTACTTTCATTCCATTTTCATATTCATGATAAGGCATAAAATAAGTTTGATATATTGTCACGGTGCCACGGTACACCACGTTTTCCCTCCCCACTCCCCGTCCTTCCCCAGTGGCTGATCTAGCTTTTTTTGCTGAGGGGTTGGTTTGACCCAGAGGTGTCGATACATTTTTCGGACGGGAGGGGGGGGGGACAAAAGTGAAAAAATTGTCAAAAAAAATTTGCGAAGCGCGCCGAAAAAAATGAAACTTGTGTATGTTTGATAGTATTTTTATCCTAAGTTTAATGGTTTTGTAGTGCTTTCCAATTCTTTTTCAACATAATGGCGTTTTTCTATGAACATCACATAGTCATTCGGTCACCCAAGGTGGTGGGAGTTAAATTCCCTACCCCCCCCCCCCCGTAGATCCGCCACTCTACACCGTTGGCATAGGTACATGTTGTTATTTCGAAGGTTCGGTTTTCTAATGGGTTGTTATTTCGAAGGCTCAAATACAACGCAATCTGGAACCCTATTTCATTTTAGGATGAACGAACTTTAGGTACAGATTATAAGAAATTTGTGTGTTCAAAATAACGAACCTTCGGAATAAAAAAAAAAACAGCACCCATTGGCGAATGTTGTTTTCCAGTTTGACTCATGTCGTATGTTTCACTTTCAAATAGTAACATTGTATATCCCGTCATACAAAAGAGACAAGTGGTCACAAATAACCCAGTAAAAATTAAGGATCGTAATTGGTCTTAATTTACAACACCAATGGTGCTAGTCCATATACGTCATGAAGGCCCTGCTGACGAAATTTCTTCCACGAAGAGCAATGATTGCTTACCATGTCCCACAAATTTCGACTTTCATCTTCACTTCAACGAATTCAACCCTTCGTTTTGTACAATCCGTGTTGATCGATTGAGAGTACAAAATATTGTCAGACCGACAAAACTCGAGTAAACACTCGACACAAAGCTTGAATTACGCTCTCGCTCTTGAGACACAACAATTCTCTATTCAGTGATCCCAGACATTAAATTTGCTCCCAACCTACCTATATTTGCTTTCGCTTGTACAATTTTTGTTCTTGACGTACAGACTACCTAGTACTACCGAGTGTTTCTTTAAAATTTAATATTCAATATAGTTGTATGCTATTCTTGTACATGACACTCCCTTTACAGGATGAGTTAAGCAGTTCATCGGTATTCCACTTCAACCCAAAACTGTTTGGCCAAATATGATTTGGTGTCACGTAAAATGAGATTATTGTCACACAATAAATTCTATATTAGCTCTGAACACAACTTGCTTTACGCATGCAGTTCTACATGTATATGACTATTATGCATATGCCACGCCCTTACACTGTACCATGCGAAAGGAACTACCGTTTGTGGAAACGTTGTTGAGGTTATGAATAGCAACTTGCTCATGCATTCCACAATCTTCTCGTTTTAACTTTAACTACTGGTATGGATTTTTGTTTATTTTTTTTTAGAGAAATTCGAGCTCGTTTTTCTTTGGCTCTGAATAAGTCATATAACAGGCGGCGTCGATCATGTGGTGGGCAGGGGGCAGTCGCTCACCTAATATGAAAACAGGCGGGGCGGGGCAAACATTATCTATATTGCCTGCTGCCCCCCCCCCAGCATCATTTTACAACTGAAAAAATCATACATGTAATGCTGTAAACTGCAAGGATATGTATTGAAAGAGCATTGGAAGCATAAAAACTATTAAAGGATAGGCTAACTTGTGGAGCTTCAATTTAAAAAAAATTGAAGCTTTGATATCTAAAAATTGAAACTTTGATTGCGAGATACATAGTATGTTCATAATGGACAATAGACACCCTTAGAATACACAGTTGGAAAGTTACACCTGCCATCGGCAAGTTACTAACATGAAAAACATAAAACGGGCAGTTTTATTAACTACGTGTACACACAGTAATCTAATGGGAGGAAATGGGCAAGTGAATTGTCAACTTACGATTTTCACTTTTTTAAAGCACTAAATAATCATTTTTGAAACTACAATTTTTTTCAGGCTTCATTTTTAGACCTCCAATCAAAGACACTGGTAGCAGGGGAATCATGTGCGGCTCAGATTTTTTTTAACTGTCGGCCTAATGTTAGCCAATACTCCTTTTAAACTTAACATAGAAACACTACTAAATACATACAATTTTCAATTTGCGCGCAAACTTTTATACTGCAATTTGGCGCGTGGATCGCGCTAAATTTTTATTGACATTTTTTTTCACTTTTGTCCCCCCCCCCCCCATCCGAAAAATGAATCGACACCCTTAGATATGATATTATCTCAAGTTGTCTTGGACGAAACATTGCCATAATTCCCATAAACCATATATAAATACACTTACTAAAATACTGATTTTCTTTTTCAACATTCATATTCACAGCTTGACCCGCTACCGGTTGATGTTAGTTCCCCCGGTACCGTCATCTTCGGCGATAAACTCTACGTCTTCGGGGGAACTCTGGCCAGCGGTACCGCCACCGACGTGGTGCACAGCTACGATCTAGACGCGGGCAACGGACAATGGCGGGAGCGTAGCCCCATGCCCCACGCTTTCACCGGCATTACAGCGGTTGTCTGCGGGACTTCCATCTACATCGTCGGGTGCGTGTCCCGCGTCGTGCACCGCTACGATCCGGCGAAGAACGCGTGGAGCCAGGCGGAGAGTATGGCTCACACGCACGCGCTTTGCGGGGCATCAGTGTGCGACGGGAAGATCTACGTCACTGGCGGTGAGAACCAACCAAATTCGCCAATCAGCACCGTCGAGAGTTACGACCCGTCGACCAATCGCTGGACGAAGTGTACCGGTCTACCATATCCTATCAAGCTTCACGGGTGTGTTTCTGTGATAAAGCGAATATGATACATTGGGGAGATATTTATCCGTATGTTGCGGCACAAATCGTCGCAGCGTCACAAATTGTCGCCTGCTTCAGGTCAATTTGTGCCGATTTACGTAAACCCTGACTGCACAAATTGTCGAGGGCGACAATCTGGATTGCGGTGACAGTTTGCGCCGTGGCATCTGCATCTGTACACAGGGGCGTCGATCCGTGTTTCGGATTGGGGGGGGGGCCAAAAATGGAAAAAAAAATCAAAAATTGAAATATACAATTTTGCGCGGAGAGCGCACCGAAAAATTTTGGCAATTTCGTATATTGATGTCATTTTTATGCTAAGTTTAATGATGTATAGTGCTTTCTAATGCTTTAAAACAAAAACACCCTATTTCATACATGAATTTTTCAAGTCGTCAAAATTATGGGGGGGGGCAAATCGATATGTTGCCCCCCCCCCAATATTTTCATTGGGGGGCCATCGCCCCCTGCCCCCCCCCCAGGATCGACGCCTCTGTCTGTACAGTTTTATATCAATATTTTACATGAAATAATTACCATGGCGTGTGTGTGTGTATTAAGTGCAATATTGAAGTTATGTTAATTTGTATAAGGTGCCTTTTAGATTTTAGATTACTCAGATGAAATCGCGTCTTCCGACATAAACGTATGATATTTTAATCATTATTTTAGTAATTTTAATCTCTATTTTCTCTTAGGGATCTATCGGTGTTATGCTATTGGAGAGAAAACTGATAGTATATTATATATGATGTACAAAGGTGATATAAAATTGATCTAAAATCAATATTAGACATTCTTGCAATATACTACTGATCAGATGTCAATGATCTACCTCTGTTGATGATTAATTTCGTAATTTAATTCCTTCATTTCTCTTATTTTGCTTTCATCCAAATGTATTCATCGCACTGATTTACAAACAATGAATTGTATATGATTACAGAAATCTTTCATTGGTATGGTTGAGGTAATCATACAATGTAGTTCAAGCTTCCAAACTTTCAATTTTGTAGGCAAGCTTTTATCCACTCCTGTGGACTTTCTCAAGCCAAGTGATAGTCACACGTTTTCTTGTCTGCTTGCCTGTACAAAATTTAAGCGTGGGAGAAGCTTGAACTACATTATGTTTATTCATATCCATGGTTTTTATCGGAAAAGGAAAGTTATCAATAATATAATACCTGGATAGGTATGATAGAAGTGTTTCTTTTTCCTGCAACTAAGTGTATTTCCCTCGCATTTCCCTGCAAACAGTAAAGGCCTAGTTAATAGTGATTGGTCGATCAATTTTGTTATCAGTTTAGAATATACATGAACAATGGAAGAGAAGCAGACGGAAAAGGGTTTGTTGTATAAGTTGTTACTAATAATTAAGAAAATCACACAAAAAATACACACTTCGTATGAATGCCGAGGTTTCGAAAAGCAGTTTTTGAAACCTCAAACGTTGTGTGTTGGCCTGGAATGCAGTACAAAGCTTTGTTAACAGAATAAATTTTAGGGTTGATATACATGTAGCGAGTTATTTCAGCCGAATGATGTGTCAGTAACTTTCAATTATGTTTTTCGTTGATTGAGAAACTGTTGAGCCCAACGATAATCCCCGGTAGTTGGGAACAAAATACGTCGACTTTGCTGTCTGGTGTAATCTTTGAAGTTAATCAACTAGAAAAATCAACCGCTGTGTTTCAGAACATAAGGACAAAATATATGAATCGTTTTGAATGGTAACTAATGTTTGTAGATGCCGATGTGACGGTCAAAAGTTAATGCGCAGTTGATCAGATTATTGGTTGGGAACAAAATGTAATCTTTGAAGATAATCAAGTTGAAATATCAACCGCTGTGTTTCAGGACAAAGAAAATGAAATATATGAATCGTTTTGAATGGTAACTGATTTTTTTCTTGTCGACTTTACTGTCACGTATAATCTTTGAGGTTAATCAAGCTGAAAATCAACCGCTGTGTTTCAGAACATAAGGACAAAATATATGAATCGTTTTGAATGGTAACTAATGTTTTGTAGATGCTGATGTGACGGTCAAAAGTTAATGCGCAGTTGATAAGATTATTGGTTGGGAACAAAATACTTGTCAACTTTGCTGTCTCGTGTAATTATTGAAGTTAATCAAGTTGAAAGTCAACCGCTGTGTTGCAGGACAAAGCGAACGAAATGTATGAATCGTTTTGAATGGTAACCGATGATTTACTTGTCGACTTTACTGTCTCGTGTAATCTTTGAAGTTAATCAACTTGAAATATCAACCGCTGTGTTTCAGAACAAAAGGTACAAATGTATAATTTGAATGGAAACTGGTTGTTTACTTGTCGACTTTGCTGTCTCGTATAATCTTTGAAGTTAAACAAGCTGAAAATCAACCGCTGTGTTTCAGGACAAAGGGAACAAAATATATGAATCGTTTTGAATGGTAACTGATGTTTTGTAAATGCCGATGTGATGGCCAAAATTTAATGCGCAGATTATAAGAGTATTTACAATTTTTTCAAGGTTTTGACTTTGTTTGCCACGATGGTAGCGTGCGAAACACAACGCGTACTGAAAGGCGATATTGTAATATTTTTAAAAGTTGACAAATTCGAATAATTGTGATTTTGTTGGCATTGACCAGTTTCCATCTTGCGTTTTGATGTTTATCATATCACGTCACAATTCGGCCCTGTGTTCTATAAGCGACTCTCCTGCTTTTACGCTTAAGACACCGTTTCTGGCGCTGCCAACAATCTCGACAATATTGTAACAATAATCATTTGTCTGTCTGTGTATATTTTGGTGATTTTTAGTGTGTCATGTTTGTGTATCAGCGTATAGTGTTTGATGTTTGTTTCACTGAAATTACACATTTTTAAAACTATTAAGCAGAATAATCAGAAATACGGATCGTGAAAGTATTATGGTTTGAATTATATAATTGGATAAGAATCTGGTGTATGTTAACCCGTGGTTTGTAGTGTTGATATTTTATTTGTTCAGTATGAAAGTTTAATTGTAAGCTTTTATTTAGTATAATTATGAGTGCCCCGTTCCCTATGATATTTGGCATCATTTGCAAAGCGTTTGATGTGTGCAAAATTCTTCATGTAACAATTATTACCGAGAATAAAATTTTGAGAAACGTGACTCAAAAGTGATTTCGTTCAGCAACTATTACCTTTCATTCAATTATTGAGCTAATCATTATGGTAATGATAATACTATATTAAATGATTTTTTGTTTAGTTTATATTTTTTCTCCTATTAACATTTCTCCAAATATGCCATCAACCAATTCAGCTTTTGAACTACGAATACAAGAACTATAGTGTCGAAAACAAACATAACGTAAAATACACAGAAATAATGTACGTACACCAGCATTCTGTGACCAGTTGTACTTTTCACTCGTTTGTCCTCAATATTTGCTCTCCAGCGTTTAAACACGTACAGTATACAATGCTGTCAGTTAATTTCGCAGAAACAGTTATGACGATTTGATTACATGATTTTATTATTTGACTTAGATTTGACTGTTGTAAGTAGAAAAACACTGTGCGTAGAATTGTTTATCTATGACGTAAAAGCCAGCTTGTTTTCTGGTCTATCCTTGAATTCGACTTATTTCTTTGAAAAGAAACGAGGGTGGACTAACTTTCTGATTTTTTTTTCTTGTGAGGGACGATTTGTGTCTGTCGTTTCATGTAATATTACTTAACTAGAAAAACAGGGCAAGTAGTCAGCAATAAAGTCACAATTTGCAGCAGTTTGATGTCGTTATGTTGTCAAGAAGACGAATCAACGTATGTTTAACCAGGTGATCTTTTTGTAAAGTTCTTTAAAAAAAGTTTATAAGTTAGTAAACAGTCACACAAGAATGCAGGTAATTTTAGTAAAACAGGCTATCCTTTTACAGTACTAGGACATTTTTCTAAAAAAAAATACAATAATAACAAATAAGAACAAATCTTCAACCTGTCCCTGATATGTGTTTGGACTCCAAACACAAATGAGGGTCAAAATTCAGGATATTTTTCCGTCGGACTTGTCCGCAACGAAATTGGTTGTTTACTCCATTTTACGGACAACAGTCACTGTGAATAGATTATTTAGTGTTAACTTCTTTGAAGTAATTGTTGTTACTGGTTTCAGGCCACTGTAGAATAATAAGGTAGTTTCATAGAGTTGGATTATAAATAATCCAACTCTATGGGTAGTTTACAAGAAGTTTGAAGATTGTTGAATAGGCTCGATATCTTTGATAAAATGTCTTCTGAATATGGTGTATATATGCACTTTATTGAAATAAATACATGTATATAATTGGTGACACTGAACAAAAAGTATCTGGTGTAGTTGTGTGTGTGTGTGTGTGTGTGTGTGTGTGTGTGTGTGTGTGTGTGTGTGTGTGTGTGTGTGTGTGTGTGTGTGTGTGTGTGTGTGTGTGTGTGTGTGTGTGTGTGTGTGTGTGTTTGTGTGTGTGTGTGTACGTATATTGTTTTCCGTTTTCCTATGTCTATTATAGAAAGTTTAAATATTTGTCTGTAGTACGTGCTTATCAATGAGAGCAACTGCTGACGAAGTTTAACCCAGTCAACAAGAATGGCCAAAAGCCGACCAGAGGGAAAGTATACTATAATGCTTGAAACACATGCGGCGCTAGACTGGGTAGAGTCGCTCTTTCACAATTTAAATCGTTTTCAATGTTGTAAGCATTTTTCTTGTCTGTTATCTTTTCAGTTACGAAAATCATGTTAGTCTCAATCTTTTTTTCCAATATTCAACTTAAATAGTCTGCACCTTGTTGGTAAACGAGGCAGAGGGAATACAAACTGTAATGCTTGTACCGTATGGCGGCAGCAGACCGTTTGCCGGCATCGAGACCGCTGAACTTTTGAAGTCTCCGTTGTTA
>JZLH01S0174371.1:18723-37503 GCA_001188425.1 Eucidaris tribuloides | reverse complement strand
AGTTTTTAAGTCTTTATTTGTGATTATATGTCAATATTTTTCTTCGTTTTATTGTGGTCGTAATCCAGGCCGAGCTGTTTTGGGAAATGATAAATATGGCCCGGGGGAGGGAGGGGATGCTTTCAGACCCTCTTTGAGGTCCCGGCCGTCGACCGCACGATCACGACGAAAATTGGCATGCCTGTGGCCGCCAAGAGAACATATACATTCAGATATTGAAATAAGTCAAATTGGGCAATTCTAGAATTTGACCTGTGACATTTCCGCATTTTTGGTGATAGCCCATTAACCCTTTGGCTACGGGAAGTGGATGTACCATGTATTAACTACAGAATCTCAGAGGCAACGGTTTAACGGATGATCAGAGATACTTTACTTTTTTGGAGTCTGCTTGACAAGACGAGTGATTTGATTTATGATTCTAACCAACTGGACCATTTTTCAATTTAAACAGCCGTAGAACCCATATGTCTGACCCCTGCCAAAATTTGCTGACATTTTGAAGAGGCCCTTCAGACAATCCAAAACCACTTTCAAACCTTTTTCCTACTGAACGTGTCACGGAACCATAATATTTTCCTCTATAGGGTACTGGTAATAAAACACACGACCTACTTTTTAGGATGTATCTCTTTCCGACTCTCTGCTGTAAATGGTAAGACGAAGCAGGATACTGATATGTTGCTATACACGGAAGTATATGTCATATGTGAAAATACATGTACATACGTACATGTACATGAAGACTCTCAGCAGTTTAGTCTTGCGTTAGCCGTCTCTGCCGGACTGACGGTTTACAGGACTTACGCATATACGGACCTGACTTTTACAATCCTTTGCTACTTCAGACTCCGAAAGGACCAAGACTCCGTTTTCTGTGGCCGGTTACAGCTTTATCTGTAAGTAAATTATGTTTTACCATTGTAATTAGTTTCACCCCTCTCGGTCGCGCAGCACAGCAAAACATCACTCGTGCCCTAGGGGTATCTATGAAGAATATATCTGTGAAATCTGAAGACCAGTATTCAATATCTCTAGAATCTCAGAATCTGAAAAATGCACCGAAAGGTAACGTCATTTAAACCATTGTATCTCCATGGTTAGACTCCGTGTGAATCCCACTGAGTAAATCAGTAGTATTATTTCAGTAATCATGTTTTCGTCGATAAATGATAATCTGCGTGGAAACTTCTGCATAAAATTTGTCATGTTTATCATGTTTATAAATGATGTTCCTTGTTTATCATGTTTATAAATGCAAATGTTCCTTCTGTTGCAGTTTTTCTTGTCGATGTCACATTTTTCAAGAATGTACATGTACATGTATGAATTATTATGATTTCGCAATTTTCACGTAATTTGAGCTTCATTTAGGCCCTGGGTACACTGGCAGTTGCCAGTGGCGTATTGTGTCATCCCACGGGGGGGGGGGCATAGTCGCTCACCCAAAATTGTATTTAGATTTAAAGCGCTATATGTACACCAAGCGTACATGTACGGTATAGGGTAAGGGGTACTGAAATGTAAGGGTTGTTCGGCATTTTGCTTTAATGTGTAGCCATTTTTTCAGCAATTTTGCAACAATCCCCATTTTAACGTTTGCTTTTTGACAAGAATATGTGTGGATATAAGGCCTTGGTCACACTAGCAGTTGCGACTACCTGCAATCGAGTTACGGCGAGTTATCGCAAGTGATCTCGACTGATCGCAGTTAGAACGTGCGAGTTATCCCCGGAGTTATCGTACGACATCCATGGTAGTCACTTGTGGACGCAGGTGAACGTACGACCGAAACCTTGGTTTTTCAAACCGGTTCAACTTGAACCTGGCTGCGATCAAAGTGATCGCAAAGAGGTGACAAGCAATCGCCGGTGATCGTGCGTGCATCGTGCAATTATCGATCGTGCTACTAATCGCAACTCCAGGAGGAAATTTGCATAGATGAATGTACGAGTAGAGGTAAACTGATCGCAGGTAAACGTAGTCAAATGACAGCTCATCATACGATACATGAACGTGACTTGCGAATACCTGAAGTGTGATGAAACGTTTTTCATAGTACTGGTACGAGGGTAGTTTGGGAAACAGATAGACATCAGATGGGGCCAGATCTGGTGAATAAGGTGGGTGGGGCAACAATTCAAACCCATTGGTAGCTTCAGCCACAGCAACATGCGCTGTGTGGACAGGAGCATTGTCCTGCAGCAGTACACCAGCACGCAGCTTTCCCTGGGGATTGTCTTAATAGCTTTTTTTCAGCTGACGTAATTCTGAGGCGTAGTAGCCCCCAGTGATGGTCTGACCTCTTGAAGGTAGTCAATCATAATGACACCCTTGCTATCCCCCCCCCCCAAACAGAGGCCATGATCTTCCCAGCAGATGCCACTTGCGTGAACTTCCTGGGAGGGGGAGATCCATGGTGCTTCCACTGCTTGCTTTGCATTTTTTATTCTGGCTCAAAATGATGAACCCATGTTTCATCCTGGGTGACAATTCTAGCAAAGGAATTGTTTGGATCAGTCTGGAAGCGGGCCAGAAATTCCTTTGAAGTATCGAGTCTGGCAAGCTTCTGATCTGGAGTCAACATTCTCGGAACCCATCTTGCAGACAGTTTGCTCATACCTATGGTGCAAGTGAAAACACCCTGCACTGAGCCATAACTGATGCCCATAGTGTCGGCTATGTGCTGAATAGTTACACGTCTGTCTTTCAGCACAATGCTGTGAGTGGCGTCTTCTTGTTCTTCTATTGTGAAGAACTTAATTGGGCGTCTGGACCTTTGACCATCCTCTGCACTCTCCCTTCCCAGCTTGATTCAGCAGTCCACTTCTTTACGGTGGAATAGGAAAGAGAGTCATCGCCAAGTGTTTGTACCATGTCATCATGGATGGCCTTGGGTGTCATGCCCTTTTTATGCAGATATTTAATCACCAAACGAGCTTCTTTTGTGTCCATTTTTGGATCTTCACTAGATCTGAAGACTTTCAAAGAGCCTCACCTAAAACTAAATAAAGACAGACGCATAAATGTTAGTGCATAACCGTATAAGGCATAATAGTTTACAACTGCATCATATATTTGGAGATGCTGCCCTGCCTTCTAGGTGAGGCCGAGAACTTTTTGATATACCCTCGTAGCTGTTGCTGCTGCATTACGTATTGCAATAGTATGTGACATTTGTAGCACCACAAACATAAATTCCTTAAATTATTACTGCTCCAAAAGCGTGGGATTCGTAATGTCACTCATTCTCCTCATTTATCTCACAGTAAATATCTATTCTATCATTTAAATACTCTGAAAATTTACACACCTTGTAAACATACATATTCATGTATAGATATACTTTCAATCACCTCCCATCACTATCAAAAAACAGATTTATTTTGAATTCAACCACACATTCATATCCAACCTGCCATTCTTAAGACTACCATTTAGAAAAATCTTAAAATGATCTCAGTATCTCAAAAATCTATTTGGCATCATGGACCAGATATCTGGAACTCCTTACCGCAGTCCCTCTCTTAACCCATTCAACGCGTCTTTTACAAAACGTATGATACCTTATTATAACCATAAATGATCTAAAGGTCTCCATGAAATTCGAATCTAGCAAAGCAACCAAAATGTATTTTTTTTTTCAAATATTAAACTTTGACAAAATGTTATTTTATACACTTTACTCTCTATCGGGGCGCAATATTGAACGTGAGATTGATTAAACGTTTAGTATCAAGCAAGACTACGAGAATTGCTCCCTTTTCGGTCAAATTTTGAACATCTTAAAACTTATTATTGAGTGTATGAAATTACGAGATCTAGAATGAAATTATGCAAGAGAAAAGAGCGGCCGATCTTTAGAAAATTTTCCTTCTGTTAATCCCATAACCCCCCTTTTCTATTAAATACATTTTACCCTTAAGATTGGGAGGGAGGGGCGCAAAATCCTTTATACCGGGTCATAATTTTTCTTCCTTTTCTCCCTTTTTTCTTTTCCTGTTTTGTGTTTTTTCTGCCCGTCTTGAAGTGGCGCCCGGGGCACGTGCCCCCTCTGCTCTCCTTAGATACGCCACTAGCTGGAAATACCCGGATCCCACGTGACTCAGTTCACTTGAAACAAGTGAACCCATGACGTTCGTGCGATACGATTAAGTACCATTTATCATAAGTGATCGCACGAATACCTGTCACTAGTCGCAGCTGAGGCATTGGCCGTGTTATCGCACATTTGCCCACCACTTGCCACAGGTGATCGCCCGACTGGCTGCGACTTGTCTCAGGTGAGCTTGCGACTGGTGACGCGAATACTGGCAGGTATTCGTGAGATGACCGACGACAAGTGGCATACAGGTTGCACAAGTGTGACCAAACAGCACAAGGTCGGTGCGAGTTTCTAGCAGTCTGACTGCGGAGGCGATTGCCGTGTGATTCATTTTGATCGCAGGTAGTCGTTACTGCTAGTGTGCCCGGGGCATAGTGGTATATGTCATTTTTATCCACTGATCGAATTTGTTTCAGACCTTGGTCAAGTATGATCTGATTAGACTTTAGAGTTGAAAGGTGAAAGGTCAATCGAATCACGAGGCCTTCATATCAATTTTTTAACAACAGAAGACGCTCCTCTTTTGCGCAGAGAAATCCGAGGTACCGCACAGGTCATGCGTCACTGCTCTCACACCGTCCTGTGTATAGGAGGAAGCGACGGACTGCTGTCATTGTTCACACTCGAACACATAATAATAAAGACTGCGTGCAGCTGGGACTGACAGAAAATGTAGTTTGTGTTTGGTTTTTGCAAATTCCGCGGGACTTCTCCTAGCCAATAAAATTTTATTTTTACATTTTTAGAATCCTCAGATTTCCCCATTACACACACCTATCGTCGATATATTTATAGATGGTGCACTTTCATTTTATGAAGCGGCAAAGTCATAAAACTTGTGAAACATATCAATTTCTAAGCGATCTTTTACTTTCTTCATGGCCTAATTTTTTGCAATACAATGGTAAATTGGAACTAAAACCGTCGTTTTTTCACATTTTTTGCCATTGTAACAAATCTAAAGGCTTGATATACCATTGACACGAGATTTATGATAATCAAAGATTTCTCTTTAAGGTTAGATCAAAATATGTGATTAAAGTCAACGTTATGGCCCGCGGTTTTGAGTCTAAAGACTTCCTTTTTGGTAAAAAAAAAATCATGGAAGATCCTCGTTTTTCTCATTTTTTCTGTCTTTGCCGCTTCATAAAATGAAAGTGCGAGATCTATAAATATATTGACGATGATGATTTGTAGTGGGAAGTCTGAGGATTCTAAAAATGTTAAAATCAAATTGTATTTGTTTGGAGAAGGCTCGCGGAATTGGCAAAAACAATGACAGATACGATTTTCTCGCACTGAGATATCCACGCGTGTCTTTATCATTATGCGTTCGAGTGTGAATGCAAACAATAGATATGAGGCGAGAGAGTCTTGCATGACCAGTGCGTATCATAACCTCGTATTTCTCTGCGTAAAAGAGGATCGTCTTCTGTTGTTAAGAAATTGATATGAAAGGGGATCTTCCACGAGATATTTTTACCAAAAAGCCAAGTCTTTAGAATCAATTCCGCGGGTCACAATATTGACTTCGGTCACATATTTTGATCTAACCTTAAGGAGACACCTTTGATTATCATAAATCTCGTGTCAATAGTATATAAAACTTGTAGATTTACTGCAATGACAAAAAAATGTGCCAACAACGACGGTTGTAGTTCCAGTTTACCATTGAGTTGCTAAACTGTAGACCATGAAGAAAATAAAAGATCGATTAGGAATTGATATGATAAATGTTAAGAATTGGGCTCGTTATTATCATGATAACTCAAGAAGGGCTTATTAGATTTCCATGTGTGTAATATGTACTATGAAACACCGATGAACTTGATTGAATTACGGAGTTGAAATGTTAAAGGTCAAATTGGTAGGCAGGAGGTTAAGCAATTTCTTTATGCAAATGATGTAACTCTTTTAGCTGGGATTTAACATCAATCATAGGATTGATGTAATATATGATAAATTTTCAGAAACTTATGGGCCTAGGATGAATAAGGAAAAAGAACTCATGCTTTGTTGGTAGGTTCAATAATTATATTCTCCCATGCAAAAAAAAAAGTATTGTAACATACGTTATTACACATGCATTTTTAGTTCAATGGGGTCTTTCTGTAATGATGTCATAGTAAAGTTATCATAGAAAAATAATGAATGTTGTGAAATGGAGTCAGTGAATATTCTTTCTCCTTTCTTCTCCGAGGCGGAGAGATTATTCAATGCTGGCGCACCCACACTTGAGGGGCTGGGACACGAAATTCAACATTTTTTTTGGTTTCATATTTCCCTTGAAACGGTTTTGATGGTTTGGAAAGACGTCTAACAAACAAAATATATCAATATGTTACTCTGGAGCTGGCTCAGAAAGAAGACCACACCTAGAGAAGAAAAAAATCGCCTCCTATCTTCATTAGACAGTAATAAGAAGGATACGTCCCATATGTTAGACAGAACCTGTTCAAATGCTTTCTTATTTCTAAAGGTGGTTTACTATTGCAAACATCCTAAAACTTATTGTTTAGTGACTATTCTTTACATTGGTGGTGTGGAGCGAAGGCCACCATCTTTAATTAGTAGCCGTATCCTCCTTACCACTATCTTATGAAGATAGCAGACGCTTTTTTCTTCGGTGGATGTGGTCTTCTTTCTGAGACGGCTTTAGAGTAACGCATTTGTTGTTGTTGGAAGGCTTTCAAAATCATCAAATAGTTTAACGGGAAATATGAAACCAAGGCTAGGATGAATTAAACACACCACCCCTAGAGGGAGGCGAAAAAATGTTATTTTCTGTGTTCCAGCCCCTCTGCCGTGTGTGCACCCGCAGTGGATAATCTCTCCGCCTTAGAGAAGAAAGGAGAACAAATATTTAATGACTTCGTTTAAAATCATTTGCCATTTTCCAATAATAACTTTATGAGGACATCATTGTACACTCCTGCTCATAATTATGGAATATTTTGTTGATACTTGAGTTCTTTCTCCTATATCGTCCAAAATTTTCAAGATAAGTGTTTATTTCACAAAAACGCAGTATGTGAAGCAATTTTGGATTTCATGAGATGACTAAAGTAAAAACTAAAATACATTTGCGTGAAATAACAATTATATATTTATGTTTTTAAGAAATCCACCAAAATCATGAAAATGTATTAAATTAAAGTAATAAAAACAACAACACAGAAACCGGATAAATTTTGATCTAATGTCATTTACGACTAAATAAACATCGGAATAGTGTCTGTCACAAGTCTAATAACGTGCGTAACAACCACGTGACTCAACAACAACAACAGCACCGCCATTTATAAACACAGGTTTTAGTGTCAAGTCGGACGCTACAAAGTGCTAAAAATTCCTGAAATACTTAGATTATAAGTGTTTCACCTGGGGTGAACAAATATTAATCTCAGACGTACCGTTCACGGAAAAATTGCAACTTCTAAAATGTTTTTTAAGTATTCCATAATTATGAGCATGAATGTAGAAAGACCCTTTCAAATCAAAATGTATGCGTTATAGTGTATGTGGCAATAATAATAATAATATCACACTCACAGAAAAAGGTGAGTCATTTGACTCATTTGTATATGATTTTAGTGAGTCAGATCAAAATTGACTCACTAGCAACAATCAATGAGTCTTCATTGACTCATTTATATTTCGCCATTGAGTCAATAATGAGCTGACGCATTTTGCAAATGCATCGACTGACGCACATGGTCGTAAAAAATGAGTCAAGGTCGTCTTTTGATGCATCTTTAAAATTAAAAGTGAGTCAACTTAAAAGCCGTACGCGCACGAACACTTTCGTGACGTCATCCTAAATTTGCATTCTTTTCGACAGTCTAAGTTTTAGACTGTTCTAGCTCTTATCTTAGCCTTGTGCTCGCTACGCTCGCAGCTTGCTTCTCTCGGGATTGGCGTAAATTTAAATAGAGTTGCAGTATATATTTATCTCTATTGGTAAATTAAAGAGCAGTCCTCCGCTTGCAGCTCGCTGCGCTCGGGATTGGGGTTATTTAAAGAGAAGTCTATGACTTAGACTATCTCGCTCGGGATTGGGGTAATTTAAAGAGCAGTCTATGACTTAGATAATCTTTTCCTCGCCGAAGCGTCGACGACGTCACCATTTGATCTGCTGTTGCAGAAAATCTATGAGTAAAATCGTTTTAATCGTGCAGTCCCACGAATAATTGTATTAATGACACTCGAAAGCTGCTGAGAAGGTGATTTATTGAAGAGAACAAGAGGAAAACTTGTTGTGTATCGATGAATATAGCTAATGGTATTCGGGTTAATATATTCATATGTACTGGTTAGAGACAGAAGCATCTTATGCTAATGTATGCAGAAATGCCAAATGCCTGCCAGACAGGAATGGATTGTCTGCCAGGTCTCTCCATGTGTTCTATTTTGTTTGGGCTTATACAGTATGTATCAGAAAAAGGTAATCCATGTTAAAAGCGAAATTATTGCCAACTTCTTTAATTATAAATATTTATAAATATATATCCTTAAAGAGCAACTTTCCTTCTTTCTAATGATATCTCACTTGCATCACTGGTATCATGCATGA
The DNA here is from genome assembly GCA_001188425.1 of Eucidaris tribuloides. Classification (NCBI taxonomy): domain Eukaryota; kingdom Metazoa; phylum Echinodermata; class Echinoidea; order Cidaroida; family Cidaridae; genus Eucidaris; species Eucidaris tribuloides. The sequence continues at coordinate 28,825 of JZLH01S0174371.1, read as the reverse complement.
GTACATTGCTCTTGAAGAGAACAATATCAAGTTACACTTTTTCCATGGTTTGGTCAATGGATGAAAGAATAAAGACAACAATAAATGGATTCATGTTTTAAAGATGAAAAGTTACCTGACATTTCATGTAAGTTATGCCAAAACTTGGAATAGGTGTAAATTGACATTGTCCTCTTCAAGAATGATGTAGTCGGTAATGCATGACACCAGTGATGCAAGTAAGGTATCATTCGAAAGAGAAAAAAAATGTTCTTTTTGGATACTATACTTACAAATCTCTGTAATACAAATATTTGGCAATATTTTAGCTCTGAACATGAATCACCTTTTTTGATACAAACTGTATATTACTAGTATATTGTATGCATTTCAGTTACATGTTGAGTAGCCGATTTTGAAATGGCGCCACCAACGGTGAAACTATGATAATCTAAATCTATATCTTGGATAAATGTATTGTGAAAGCCATTTCTGACTCAGCGTTCTCTCGTGGCACAATGGCATAGAGCGCAGGTAAGTCATGTCAGTAGGTGTGGGTTCGAAACCGATCTCGACCCCGTGAAAAGAAAAACAGGTAAGTGAAAAAAGGCGAAGTGTGTATTAGGGTTAGTGTAGGGTTAGGGTTAGAGTTAGGGTAGGGTTGGTGTTAGTGTCAGGTATAAAGGGTTCCATAACATTTGCTCCGGCGACAATTGCTCCGACGATTATTTCATGCACTAACCCTGACCTAAACCCTAGCCCTAACCCTAACCCTAACCCTAACCTTAACTCTTAACGTGCCGAAGTCGCAGATCTGCGACAAATAATATACATAAAGTCCATAGAGATTAAAATCCTCCGGCACGTTAAGAGTTAAACCTAACCCTATTCTGAACAAGAAACCCTATGGCAACCCTAACCCTAACTATTTGTCTTCTGAGATATTGTCACCGGAGCAATTGTCGCCGGAGCAAATGTCGGGTCACCGGTATAAAGACACAAACACGGAACTATTTTATTTTTTGTGATTTCAAAGGGGGTGCCCAAATGAAATCTTTCCAAAAAGTGAGTCACCCTGACTTAACTTTGATAAGTCACTAGTTTGTCCGTATAACGAAACACTTGATGGATCAAGTGTTTCGTTATACGGACAAACGGACATAAGGACATACGGACGCGCCTTACCAATCTCGCCACAGCACCTCTAAAGTGAGTCACCCTGACTCACTTTGATGAGTCACTGGTTTGTCCGTATAACGAAACACTTAATAGATCAAGTGAGTCACTATGACTCACTTGAAGTGAGAAGTGAGTCACGGTCACTCACTTGATCCATCAAGTGTTTCGTTATACGGACAAACCAGTGACCCGTCTAAGTGAGTCAGAGTGACTCATTTTTATGTGAGTGCACTGTTCTTATATAGCGCATAACTATCCTTGACAGGGTCTATACGCGCTTGATATGATAATGAGAAGGGAAAAAAGAAATAAAACGCTGCATCTAGATCAAACATTCTAATCACTAATTGATAATGACAATAATATAACGTAAATTGTAATAATGCACATTACTATTATTAATTGAATAAATGAATACTTTTGCAATACGTTTGGCACGGGAAGGTAGTACCTATTAGCAACATAGTTGACAGTGAAAATCCCGGGAGTTTATTTTTTAATGGATATTAGACTCAAAGAAAGTATGAATATCCTACGTGAAATAAAAATACCCTTGAAATACAGAAATCTAACTTTGATGGGTGAAATATTCTTTTAAAAAATGGTTATCATCCTTGATTTAAGTACCCCTGGGTTTTTTTTATGATACTGAAAGAATATGATTTGTATTTTTATGGAATAGTAAATCTAAGGCATTACTTTTTCTGGGTGCCGGTCTTAATCATACTTTTTGGACCTTTGATGGACCAATGCTTTTCTGTATAAGTTGTTGCGAAAATGGCTTCAAAAAAATGTCTTTTGAAAAAAAGTATGGACATTTGAGCACTAAGGGGTGTCCATCTCTTTCTTTTTCTGATGTGCTGAGGGTCTAGCCAAAAGAGTGTAGCAAATGTTTTTTTTAAACATTAAATTTTCCAAAGTCACTGTACACAGAGATGCAAGAATAAATAAGTTTGCTTATGTATCATTTAAACAAGCCTAAGTCACTGTTTATTTAGTACATGTGTTTTCAATCATACACCCCATTGCTTTCCCACAATAAGCCTTTGTTTTACGGTTTTGTTTTATTCCGGGACGCAGCTGTATAATTGTGTAATCCGTGATCAAATCTTTCCACAATTTAGTCAAATAACTGCAACAAAGAAAGTAATGTATAATTGTACTTATAAGATACTTTTATTACAATATTTCCATTAACATATTTGACCCTCTCCCTTTACTTCGGAGTCATTGCCTACAAAATTTTACTTCAGGATTAACGGTCATCAACAGGCGGGGAATGGGGTGGGGTGTTGGGGGACTCATCTGCCTGTTCCCGCGTGTTTTCAGCTTAACTTACTGTGCAACCACAATACTGCACAACATATATAACCGCCTTCATTTTATACCCTACATTGCATTTAAATGGTTGTTTTGTAAGTCTAAAATGGCTCTATGATCGCAGCGGGCATGCCCCCTTCCCGCATGGCAGCTACACTCCCTTATTCCATAACTATTAGTTTGCTACTTAGGCAATGACTTTGGAGATTAATAATACAATGCACATAGTTAGATCATTTGAATCCGTTATATTCTTTATAAATACTCCCTAGTTATAAAATGGAAACTCTCTCGTTTGGAAGTTACTTTCTTAGTACCAGGAAAATATATTTTCAGCAGTAGAATTTAACAAATGTTCCCCAAGTTGGGAGAGAGAGATATTTGAACTTTTGGTCAAACTGGTCACAGCCAACAAGATACTTAGGCATATCAATATATTGGGGAAATAACATTCTGGATAAAATAGTCAACTTCAATAAAGAAATTGCTCATAGCCCCTACCCCACGGAAAATATAAAATTCAGTGGGTACTGTCGTGGCTTCGCACCTCTGGTGCTGGTGGAAGCGGACTTGCGCCCCCCTTTCCAAAAATTTTGGATCCGCTACTGAAGAGTAAAAGAAAAAAAATAATGTTTTGTCACTTGGTCCCGTGTTACAAGAGTAAAAACAAACTCTTGTTGTCGAAAATAAGTGAATGTACACAATTTTATGTTGTAGGAATGATAAAGTTTGATGGCAATGTTTTTGACTGACACTAAAGAATTATGTTGTTTTATGTGTCACCTCAAGCCCTTGTAATTGTTTATGATGTTTATAACAGTCATTGTCTCTAAATATTTTCCTCTCTCTGTCTCTCTGTCTGTCTCTCTCTCTCTCTGTCTATTTCTCTGTTGTAGGAGCCATTTCTACCAAGGCCTCGACCATGATGAACGCAATGGTGCACACAGTGGAAAACGCACCTAAATACATGTGCCCTGCATTCAGGACTTCAGTGAGATTGCGCACGTGTGTTTTATTAGTTGTTATTCTTTGTGTAGACACAGTACTCTCATATACGGATGTATATGGACTCACAGAATTTTCTCCGGATGAAATGAACCCAATATTTACTCATTTTGCCATAGACCAAGACACAGCAATTATATACATTGGAGCAGAGAATGCTCTTTACCAGCTCAACCCTGATTTCTCCTTACAAATTAAAGAGAATACTCGTCCATCAGTTTGTACGGGACTCTGCTTGGATAAGAATCAGATACTTGCTGTGGCCCCTCATCCTGTGGACCGCTTGATTACATGTGGGAGCTATGATGGTACATGCCAGCTACGAAGTCTCAGCAATATAACCAACTCCACGTCATATACTACCCGTGTTGTAAATGAGAAGCCCGCAGTTGGTTTACTAGGTCGGGGGCCTGATTCTGAAGATATCACCATATTGTATGTTGGGGTGAGCACGCAATTTCCAAGTGAAGAGCTACGATATATTATGGGAAGAGATTTAACAGGCGACAATCTGTTCAATAGTCCACGTCAACTTACTGGCCAATCAGATACCGCAGTATCTTCTCAATATCAAGTGCATTTCATAGATGGATTTGATCATCAAGGTTTTGCCTATTTCCTCACGGTTCAACAACAATTGCTTGGTGAAAATCCTGTACCAAAAGACTTTCCATATGTGTCCAAAATTAATCGAGTGTGCAAAACGGCTTCAAACTTTGATTCATATACAGAGGTACCACTCAAGTGTTCTGTCCAAGGCGGCAACAATTACAACCTCCTACAAGCAGTACATTTGTCATTTGCTGGAAGAGACCAGGCAGCATCTTTGGGAGTAGAGGAGAACAGCACACTCTTATATGGAGTGTTTGCAACAAGTGACGGAAATGCGGACACTGCCAACAAACAATCAGCTATTTGTCTGCTGAAGATGTCAGAAGTTGAAACCAAGTTTGTGGATACGATATTTCAGTGCTCAGCTAATGGAGATGAATACCAAGTTAACCACTTGCATGGTAGCATTTGCCAGACACTGGTATGTAGTATTCAATATTTGAGGACTAAAATATTGTTTTAGTTGGTCAGACAAATTGTTACGTCTCTGGCCCACTGCCACAAAGTGCTGGAGGAATAATGTTTTTAAGTTGTCCACCCGTCCGTCCGTACTTGTCTACATCTGTTTGTACGTCATGGGCAATTCCATAATTACAGACATACATATCGGACATTTTAAAAAGCTCTCACAATCAAAGTTTATTTCATTCATGAGGATTAATACATTTAATTTCTAACATCCATCAAGGGTAAAGTGATCACAAAATTTGTAATATGCAAATTATATTTTGACTTTGAAATGATGGAAAAACTGTTTTGTAAGTACGTGCTGACAAATTGGATATTCTGACATTGGAATTTAAATAGGCAAACACTTAATTGCGGTGTACTTTCCAGCACATTCATTCCTTACCATTTCACTAAGATGTCAAATAACACAACTGCAGGAATGAGAATTCTCTTCACTTTTAATTAACCATTAATTACACAATTTTGTGGTTACGGACGTACAATTAAAGACGTACACAATTTCCATTACGGACGTGCGTGATGACATTGTGTGTAATATCAGACTTTTTGCTCTAAACCTCTGACTCTAAATATGCCAATTTTTGGTGTAGATCCTCTTTGAAGTGTTCAAAGCAAATGTACCTAAAAATTTTACAATACTAAAATTGATTTCTTATGTTTTTGATCGTTTTTTAATATTTCTTCTATATTTCCTTTTTTTTTGGACCTTACGAGTTTTGTTCTTTTTTCAAGGAATTTGTCGATGACAATTTTGCAATCATAAACAGCATAAAATTCATTCTAATCAGTAAAAGCAAGAATAATCATATATTTATAAATTTTCACTGAAAACACAATCAAGTATCGAAATTTTACGTGAAATTACGTTTTTTTTTAGCAATTTTTGGTCTGAAGTGAATGTATACAATCAATGGTAACTGGCATACCCGGGCATCACAAATTTAGTCTCAAAAGAAGTGCAAGATTCGACAAAAAAAAATCTTGGAACATCTCACCACCGAGAGCTTTTCACAGTGCAGACGTATTGCATGAAACACCAAGAGGGGGGAACCGACAAGGCACACAATTTTAGCAGCAATAACACTTTCGCTGATTATTTTGAAAAAAATAGTTATGAATTTTCATCAAAAGTTTTTGGTATGAAGATGAAAGAACCCTAATAAACTATATATGCTTAGAAAGGTTTTGTTTTATATGGAGTTCATTTCTGACATTTATTTTCGCTTAGAGTGAAACCCATTAAAATTTAGACATCCAAAACAGATTACTTTCTTTGCGCAATTCTTTAGTTTTTACAAATTAATAGCTTAGACCTACCACAGAAATGATGCAATTTTTGGAATCTGTGAATAATATAAACCTTTCTGGAAATATATAATTTTACTAGGGTTAGAGCTATACTTCTTGATCATTATATATGGGAATTGGTTTCCGGATGATAAATATACGGAATTTAAATATTGTTGGTATGGAGGAAAATAACACTACTATACAAATGAAGTTCGAATATGGAATATGCAGGTCAAAGGTCAAATTCCATACCTCATTATATAGGCTAATTGGTTTCCAGATGATAATTTAATAAATATTCGACACATTTTTAACATTTGTGGTACATGTATGTACACAGATGACACTAACATACAGGTCAAGTACAAATTTGGAGTCCGCAGGTCAAGGGTCACAGCTCATTATATATGCATTTTAGTTTACGCACAATAACTTAAGAAATATTGGATAGCTAACTTTGAATAATATTTGGTGTGTAGGTTGATGACACTGAAATATAAGTCAAGTTCAAATTTGGCATCTGAAGGTCAAAGGTCACAGCTCATACAAATAGGGTTCCACATGATTGCTCAATAAGAATGCCCACTAATTACATTAAGCGGCGGCATCCATGTCCTGTCGACACACAAAAGTTCAAGTCTAACTATTGCATCATACATGCGGAAAGACATGTTTTGGTAAAATTTCCCATGTGTCTCGAAACAGGTCTCCAACTTGAGATGCATGGCCTTGTACTTTCACTAATAAGAATTAATTGATTTTATTTATGATGGCAAAAGTGTCCCCGGCAAATTTTATAAAAAACAATAGAAAACAAAAAGTTGAAAAACAAGGGAATAAAATTTAAAAAAAAACCACAATGAAATACGTTAAGAAATTAATTTTGATACAGCAATTTCTCTTCCAGAAAGCTGTTTTGAAATCTCATAAGGTATATTTATTCCCAAAACTAGCCTTTCTGAAGTCTTTGTAGGTGATTTATTGGCAAAAATATGATTTTGTGCATACATTTACATAATTAATTAATTATAAAATAAACAATGAATACTTTTTTTTTATTAAAATGCAGTTTTGTAGTTTATATGTGACTCATGTGCGTGCAAAATTTTGCACCGATCATGAAGTCCATGGCCGAGATCTCAAGTTGGCCCTTTAGCGCCCCGCCCCCCACACAGTTTTCTTAGGCTTCAAAATAGCCCAGTCTGTTTAGGGTTTAAAAAAAATCTGAGCTACATGATACTAGTGACTCTAATGAAAATAATGCTCTGAAAAAGTGCAGTGTAAATAATTATGTTTTTCACATATTCTGCCATACATTTTTAGTTGTTGTGGAGTTGTTCTCTTGAAGTCATTTCTTTGTTGTATTCATAAATCCTATCAAAGTAAATTCTGCCCTAACAAATAGAACTAAAACCTTAAAAAAATGAAACCACATTTTTTTTCTTTACATTGAGTAGAATATAATTTTGATGGTACAGGAATGTTCTTATAATAATTTAATGATAGTTTTGAGGAGCTTAAGAAATAAACTCTATTTTACTATATAAATAAGTGTTAAGTTATTGTTTCTTAGTAGACCAAAATTCTTTTTTTTTTTACCAAAGAGTTGCTCTGCTTTACCTAAATGTACAAAACATCAAGATTCAAGACTTATATCATGGAATAAATACCATTTCACAGGATATTCTTTCAATAAACTTAAATTTTCAAAATATTCTCAGGGTATTTTGAATTCATTACTTCTGCCCTGTCATTGTATGAGGGCACTTTTTTAATTTCAAATACAGTTTTATAAAAAATAAAAAATAGAGCGGTCGTTGGGTATGCCTCCACAGTCGGCAATCCCACCCAATTTCATTGAAAAGCCTCATGCTTGCATGTATGATGTACATGTACCATGCATACATGTATTTGATCAGAAATTTGAAAGTTACGTTGTTAATAACACTAAATCAGATTTTGTATAAGCCCTTGTGAGTTGTGACCTCTGACTTTGAACTGCAAATGTAATTGGTGTATCAAGGCCTCATACTGCATACTTGACCCAACTTTGACCCAAGTTACTTTAAAATCCGACAAGAGATTCTCCAGTTGACTACACGCCCACATAAGACATGTACGAAGCCTTGTGACCTTTGACCTTTCACCTCTAAAATCTCATCAGATCTTTGGACTTTGCCTTATAGACACTCTACCCAATTTTCATCAAAATTCGATAAGTCATTCTGAAGTTATGGTGTTAAAAAAAACAAGTATGGGGCCTTTTGACCTTTGACCTTTCAACTCAGAAATCTTACCGCTTCATTGTTGCCTTATGATACATACTTTACTAAAGTTTCATCAAAATCCTACAAACCGTTCTTGATCTGTCATGATAACTAGCCCAAATCAAATATGTATGAGGCCTGGTGACCTGTAAACTTTGACATTTCAACTAAAACATGTAATCGGGTCATTGTTGCCTTATAATTCATACTTGACTCAAGTTTCATCAAAATCCGACATGCCATTCTTTATTTAAATCAAATTCAAATTCAAATTCAAATTGTTTTATTTTCCCAGTAAAATCGCACATAAAAACAAACATCATACAAAGTTAAAATAGTACAAATCATTGCATAAGTCTAAAAATTGCATTATGATTCAGAAGTAGAACTGAGGGGTAGCAGGCCAAATAGGAAAATAAATCCTTATACTTAGGCCGACCCAATTACACATATGAACATTGATATAGAGATATAATGCAGTACTTAAATATAGCAAAAGATTTATAGAACAAACAACTTCCAAACAAATCACAAAGAAGTGCAATGCCCTAAAATATTTACAATAATTACAATAATACAAGTACATCAATTAGCCATTATATTTTTCAAGAAGGAATCTCTTGAACTTTGTTTTGAATAAATTAAGTGTTTGTGCGTTGTGTATTTCATCTGTTAGGGAATTCCAAACCACGGGACCTTGATAACTGGTGGACAGATATGACAGACATGTTCTTGTTTTAGGAAGATAGATTTTGTTTAATTTCTCGTAGAATAGGAATGTATATTGCTATTTAGATTAAAATATTTCAGTAGAGAAGTGGGTAATTTTTTCCAGTGACATGAAAGCATAAAAATTCCGAGCTGGTATTGATATGTATGTCATAGATAGGTAAAAGTTTCAGATTTTAAAATATGGGTGAGGTGTGAGTTAAAAAAGATGAATAGTTGAATATTCGTAATGCACATTTTTGTAATTTTAAAAGTCTATCAAAGTGTATTTTGGCTGCACTTCCCCATATAGAAATACCATAATCAAGTAAAGGAGCAATAATGGCATTGTAAATCATTTTTAAAATCTCAGAACAGAAAGTAACATTCTAATTCTGGATAATATATTCCAACATTCTTTGATATTTTATTACAAGTAATATTTAGATGGTTTTTCAATGTTAACTTGTCATCAGTTGTCACGCCATGACAACTAGCCCAAATCAGAAGTGTATGAGGCCCCGTGACCTATGACTATGCTAGAATTACATTGATTCCGTGATATTTACAAACTTGTACAATTCAAAGCATTTTCCTTTTCTATTTTAGCAAATTTCTAGGGAACAAGCTAAGAATGCCCAGTGTGAAACTGCAAGTTCTGGATTTCAGGTTTTCATGTACGCAAGTGCATTAGAACCTCTGATCGTCGTACCATTGTTAGAACTGGATGGAATACTTGGAACCTCAATCACAACCACAACAGAGCAGGATCACACTGTAGCATTTATTGGTACAAGTGATGGAGAACTTCTCAAGGTAAGAAACCTTTTTCACTATTAAGCTTCCATAAATGTAACCTATTCCTTGATAGTTATTTTATATTAATCAACGTTAGTCAAAAAATTAGAAATTTTCAAGCCAGTTTGCATGTGGAGAAAGCATTGTTTTGCAATGGTACATGTACTCCCCAGGGAAAAGGTACATCGGGGCGCAAACAATTTCACCCCCGAAATGGCAAAATTTGCAAAATACCCCCCCCCCTCCCTGTATACTGCCATAGGGTTAAAAACAACAGAGAATCTGGAATGCACTGGAACAAGAAAAGTAGGTCCCGAAAAGATTTTTTTTAGTTTTTCCCTGGACTACTCCCAATCTGCAATTTCCATCTCAAGATGGATGATACACTACTTCAATTAGAAAAAAAGATGTGGAACAGAATGGCAAAATCTCATGTGTTGGGAAGTTATCACAAAAAAAACTGTCAGGGAGGG
>JZLH01S0174364.1:30874-50085 GCA_001188425.1 Eucidaris tribuloides | reverse complement strand
TGGCCTTACTGTAATACAGAACAGCGTTAATTCTTAACCCGTTGCTTACGGGAACCGGATGGCCCCTGTACAAAGTCTATGGGGATTTGCGGAATCTCGTAGTCAACGGGTTAACATGTCAGAGGGTTTAAACCTCTGCATGTATGGATTTCATGTGTATTATTGGTGCAAATCTGCGACGTTGGCAAGAGTTAATACAACAACCTACAGTATTACAAATATTCCAACACCAGTGTAAATTTGAATTTTTATATCCTACTTTATGCAGTGACTCCTCGTGACTTTCAAACTTTTTTCCCACAATCTGTTACAAACTGGGTAATTGTAAAACGAACTGATTCAAAATCACAAAAGTTACACCCAATTAGTTGCGGCATAATTGATTCTGATGGCCATTACTCTGGCCCACATTACTGTTCCCCTAACAGCCATCAACTTGAAAACGAATCATTAACAAATGTTCGTTAACAAAAGTTGGATTGTTCAAAACTTGCATCAATTGCCGAAAAGATAGCATGAAAATTTTAAAATAAAGTCCGAGCAAATGAGGCATAAAAGATCTCAAACGGAAAAAGCAAATAAAGGGATATGCAATGGTATCAAAGCGTGGGGCACTTTTTCACAACTAAAAGAAAACAAAAGTTTTGCCTCATTAGCCACAGTACCAACCCGTGACAAATTTGTTGACTTGCTTCATTATGAAATTAGCTTTATGCATTCGATTATTAAAGCTTGACCCCGGCGGGCCGGCTCACCAAACTATGCACCCGGATCATTTTGGGGGATTTGCTGTCCAGTGAGTAAAATATAAGCAATACCCTTTTCATATTAACAGTCGAAGCATAGTTACTCCAGAGTTCATGAGGAGTTACTCTGCTTCAGAGGGGAGTACGGAAATTCTGAAATTTTTTCGATCCGGATTCAAAGTGGAGTACTCAAACCACTTAGAGACGAGGGTTACAGGCGGAGTAACTCCGGACCGGAAGTGCAGTATCGACTTATCACAGTAATCTTGTGTGTGTTTACACTTCCTGTCCCAACATCAGCAGCGACTTTAGTCGTGGGGAGTTTGATTTTGTTTTGAGGCACGTTCGATTCGTGTGGTTCTAGATTTTCTGGCATCAGTTGTTCTCCTGATTTTCAAAGAAACATAGTGAAAACATTAGACGAGATATGGACATTAGCTAGATGCACGCGCGCTCGACTCGCCGATAGGCTTTGTTTACTTTAGCACGAGGCACGATTGCATACGTCACCTGCATTCAGAGGGACACGACTAGTCCATTGAGGAATATAGGGGATGAATGTATTCAGAGATTGCATAATTCCAGATTACTCGTTCCCAACATGGGTGAACACGTCGAAAGAATTATTTAAGCACGTTAACATGTATATAAAGCAAAATAACGCTTCAATGTTCCTGTAATAACTTAGCCTACTTCTCGGCAAATCGACACTAGTTTCTTAGTAATAACGATACAATTACAAATAGGCAACATATATTTGCACAAGTGGGACTACGTAAAATCTCTCGCGTATTTTCGTCACACGACAGACGTAACAAGCGAAAATATGCCTTTCTTTCGTCATTTAGCAATAGCTGTGGGGAATTTATGATAAACGGCACAATCAATTGAATTAAATGTGACATATATGTTGCCTATGCTGTTCCAAGTGGTCTAGAACGTGAATAAAATGGATGAAACAAAGAAGGTATGTTGTCGAGTGGTGCTTTTGACCACTACCCTCCGCGCTAATGGAATCGCCGCATGACGTCATTTGCCACTACTCCGAGTTGGGATCATTTTCTGTCATTTTCTCTCATTTCACAAAACTTTTTGGAACAAAAGTGCAACGAGATTCTTCAACCAATGAGAATGAGTTTTATATCACTGGTTAGAGAAAAATCTCATCTGTCAGAAACTGCTCACCCCAAGTTGATTGATTGTTGCGTTTGTTTTCTATTGCCTCGAACGTGTGGGACGTACGTGTTTGTTACTTGATTTTTGTTGTATTTCCCATAGACTTCGTCCTCAAAAGAGGAATGCGTAACAAATTTCAATCTAAAAGTGCAACGAGAATAGTTGGTGTCTTCAAAATGTTTTTCGTGCATCATGTGTAAAAAAGTGTCCAGTTTCAGATGCTACTCGCCCCAATCGAATATTTTTAGGTTAACACACATATAGTCTGTGATAAATGAGACAATGTCACGAAATCAACCGGGAATTTACGTGTTATAGCGACGTGCGCGTATCGCACGCGCGGAACGTCGAGCAAATGTCTACTATGTTTCATTATGTATCTGAATCATTACCCTAACCATAGAAGATATTTAACTCCAAACACTAAGTTCATGAACTGGTGATATTTTGAGTCACTCTCGGTTCAAGCATCATAAAAATCGTCAGAAATAACATCTGGCAAGAAAATATCATTGTGAGATATTAACAAGCAGTCAAGAACGTACATGAATGTAATAAGCGATTGATTGCGAAATTTGCACAAACCGCTCATTGAGGATATTACGCTTCGTAATCTGGCCACACATAATGGCACAAATTCACATGAAAACCATCAAAACGACTGCAGATACACCACTGCTGTACTGGCAAGTACTGTATGAAAGGTATCATAAATTTTACCTGCAGTATAAGCGTATCAACTCACTCCGGAGCTATTCCGGAGTTAGTCCACTTCGCCTTCTGTATGAAAGTGGTACAAGAGAGTAAAAAAGTGGGCATTCAAAATTTATGAATTCTGCCGACCAAAACCAGTTACACTGTAGCCCCCCTTTAGGTCTAGCGTGGCGGCAAGATTCTTAGTAAATTCACCTATCATTGTATCTCTCTATTCATCTTGTACAATACGATGTAGGTTACAGAAAATATATGAAATCCATTTCTGGTTTCGGGCTTTGATTCTCATCAAAATTTCACGGCTCGGTGGTGAATCAAATTGGACGTGAAGTAAAAAGATGAATTATGCGTTAAATGTCAGATAAAGTGCCTTTGACGGTCAGGACGGCTCTTATTAATAGTTGGTAAATGCATACTAAACAACTGTACACTGTAGTTCTCTTTTATGTTTACCATGCAAGTGTGAATGTCTAAACTTCAGCTTTAGCTTTTCTGTATGTAGTCTACTTAATGTACATTTACATGTATGTATTACAAGGTACTCATAATGGTTGATTTAAGAGCTTTTGTAATGATTCATTGTTGAGAGAGAGAGGGGAGGTGTGCAGGTGGTGTGTTGTAAGATGATGTGTTAGGATAGCATAGTTCGCTCTGGTGGGGAGTTTGCATAAATGGCAGTTTGTATTTTGTTTTTGAACTTTCTTCTCATCAATCCAAATATAATAATTGAGATAAACCTCTGTGTCATGGTTATTATTCCTTAGAATTCAGATTGTAGTTTATCAATTACAAATCTTTATTCACACACAATTTACAGTTAGAGCACCTTTTCTTCTTTTGTCAAATGTTGGGTATCATTCATGTGCACTAGCTGTAAGTATCATCAATCATTTCATATACAAACAAAATTGTGGTTACTCTTGCAAAAAGAAATGATGGACTTGTAGCTTAAAATGCTACTGTAGTTCATGACTAACAGAATAAATTGTCATTCTACGGAAATTATTCATGAACCCGTTGGAGATGATTTGATTTCACTGTAACACACATTTTCTTTAGACCCAATACAAGTTAACTCATACTTAGTCTCCAACTGGTTTAGGGGTGAAGAGAATGCAAATCAACTCTTCAATTCATTCTACAAACATTTAGGAAGCATCCTTTTGATGGTCAGAAATTATCGCCAGAGGCAATGTGACCTTGACTTGACAAAGATCTGCGGCAGTAAACTTGATATTAGTTACAAAAATATAATTAAAAATTCCTCGCTATTTAAATAATTTAGCACTTGTGCTTGTCCTTTACCAATATGACTGACAATTTCTAACAAGATCACTAACCGCAAGAACCTATTAGTGAGCAGATTACAGTAATCAAACCTTTTCATTTTCATTGCTGTTTCAAGATCCCATTGGCATGGCTTTCTGCAACCAATGCTAAAATAATTTGTATATTTATATTTGTCATTCTCATGGGTGCATTTGATGAGGTCAGTCTGTGATGTATATTTTTTCATCTCTCATTGGGAAGAGGTCATTTAATAAGTGTGTATTGATTATAACACAAAGACTAGTTATGTATACAGCCTCATGCTGTCCATGTTACAGGCAGTATATAGCTTTGGTATATGTATGTCAAGCATTTCCGATTGTGCCACAGGTAATTTTAGGCCGAGTGTCTCAAACTTTTGCACGCCTAAAATTAAACATTGTGCAAATACGCTGGTATATGCTATTTTAGAATCTTTAGCAATGCATAGGAGCTAGAATTGCAGTTCTAGTGGAATTACAGTAAACGTTTGACTTTGATTTATGTTGTATAAGTATATTGTATAAGTAAAAATCCATGAGCAACCATTTCAGTTATTAATTTCATTTTCTGTATTTTTCCATAGACCATTGCCCGAGTTATCTCACGTGACTCTCACGTGACAGAGACTTCACAAATTCTACCTACAACCAAGGAGTGTTTGAAGCTCCTTGCTACCACATACACGTAATACACAGTTTACAGTATATGTAGAAGGTCACATCTCAAACAGCACAAATGAGATTTTAGAAGTTCCTTGAAGTCTCTTGATGAAGCTTAACCACAATGTGATTGTCTAGAAGATTTCAAAACCAATCACTGCTAATCTGACTGTTATTCGGTAAGTAAACACCCCTGTAGTAAGGCTAGATTTGAATCGTGAAACAAGCTGTTTATCCTTTTATGTGACAATTACAAGTGATGATAATGGAAATTCAATTTGAAAAAAAAAGATACTTAAAATTATAGCTAACTTTCAGTTTAAATGATAAATATTTTTCTTAAAGCTTACATTCCAAGGTCAGAACTTAAGATGAAGCTTAACCATAATATGATTGTCTAGAAGATTTTAAACTCATTCACTGATAATCTGAGTCTTATTCTATAAGTAAACACCCCTGTAATAAAGCTTTTTTGAGTGAGGTAACAAGCTGTTTCTTCTTTTTGTATGACAAACTTGACATTACAAGTGGTATTATTAGAAATTCAATTGAAAAAAAAAATGGAAAAATCACAGACTTTCACAGTTTTGGTAGTAAATATTGTCCTTAAAGCTTGCATTCCAACATCAAAAGCTTGTCATGAAAACAAGATTGTGAGAATTCATGAATGTCTCACCTCATGAATTATTTTCTCTTCATACCTAAATGGCTGCAAATCAGTCTTTATCACAGCTCAGGAGATAATCCTCTTGTCTGTTCAGAGGAGCATGTAATTCTCTCTTAATCCTACAAACTCAGTTAATCCTATTAAGTAATTTAGATGGGTATTTAGTGATGGTATGTAAACAAGATCAATGATAGAGTAAGCTGTTTGATCACAATCCTTTTGAAGAAGTTGACAGGATTACAAGTCATTTATGTATGTGTACACAGAAAGAATTTCAGACTTGGGTGGTTTCTGGAAGAACTTAAACAAGAATAACTTGAAAAGTAGGCAATAATAATTTTAATCCAAATGGCTTACATAATCCTAAGATACTATTACATGGCACAGAGCCCTCATCATAAACCTAATATATGTATGGAACACATAACTGAATTTAGTAATAGATAAACTTCTTGACTTGCTTTTTTTTTTAAGTGTAAAAGAGATGCTACATGTGTATCATTAAAATCAATATGTAACAATATATGTTTGATATTTCTTTAAATTGTCTATTGAATAATATTAATTACCTTTCATAAATCCCATGCCCAAATCTAATACAATATCTTTAAAACATACATGTATTTTATGGGCCAATGGGGGTCCAATACTCCCCCTTTTGTACCCAAATGAAAAATTATAACAAACCTAACCAAGAGTAAAATGGACAGGGATCAAGGCATATATGTCTTTCACAACAGTGACAGCTAATTTATTGACACTGATATCATTTAAGTGCATTAGCAGTACACGACCCCATTCGTTAACTGTATTAGTAATGCTGTGTAGATATTTATTGGACCATGTTACCATAATGGAATCCAACCTATTTCATCAATGTGACATTCTGTTTATGTTCTGTTATATAAAGCACATACAGGAAGACATGAGCTTCTCAAAACTTAAAAGGGCACCACAGTTTTGATAGAAATTATTTGAGAAAAAAAATCCATTTATTTGAATGAAGTTGCTTCCATGGCAACTTGACAAGATATGGAAAGTTTTGATAACATGAAGGATACTTAAGTACTTTCAGAGCAGAATATTTGATATTTGTTTCAAGAAAAAATAATAACGTTCTAGACTTTTGAGAAGGTGTTGTGATTAATTCCATTCTAGAATGAAATGAATCCAAACATATGTCACAACTAATCACATCCAGACTGGAAGGATTTGTCTTGAATTTGTTTACTTCAGAACAAATAAATATTGATTTATTGGTATTTCAGTACTGATTCGAACACTGACCCTGACAGAAATCACACCCATAGAAAGCTACACAACAAATTTAAACATCACAACAGTTTCTGAGAATAATTTGTAGAAGGGGGATTAGGAAATTTTCACAACAGAAATACTGATGCTGGTATCATTGAATCCAAAACTGATGACTTCTTCAATCTTGCCATTTCCTGTTTAACTCTTACCATGCCAGAGAATTTCAACCTCTATAGACTTTATGTGTATTATTTGGTGTAGATCTGCGACTTTGGCATGTTAAGAGTTAATGCACGGACCTAACAAAGAAGTGAAGTTTCTTCATCTGTATAACATGGAGGAGCAATAAATGTCCCTCCTACATCTCCCCCCCCCCCTCCACAAAAAAAGCCCTTGGGCCCCAAAAAAACTCTTTAATGTGGTTAAAGCATTGTTAGCACTGCTTTTAATGTTCATTGAACTATAAGAAACTGCAATTTCAAAATTTTGCTTTGATGTCATTTTGTTTCATATTGTGTAAACATTTGGTCTATGTTGTCACACATGGAAACATACATTTCTTATTAGGAATCGATGCAAAGAGAGTATGATAATGGTAGACAGTGATAAATGCATTTCACGCTCTATATCACATGATGAGTTATTGAAAGCAGTATGTTTCAGATGAACATATAGACTCAAAAATGTTGCAGTCATTTTGGATAATTACCGTTTGATGTAAGTAAAGTGAAATAGTAGATTTTAAAAGCTTTTCAAATTTCTCCAGAGAGGACATAAAATATTCAAACTCATGGCCAACATGAAACATAATATTTGAAATCGACAGCAAAAATACCTTTGGGGTTGTGGACAGAAATTGGGTTGGCAAAATTGGATGTCATTGTTGACAGATTTAAAAATGTGAAGAATGTCACATACTTTTTTTTTTGGGGGGGGGGGGTGATTCCACTGACCAAAACAAAAAGTATTACATAGAAAAATTGTGGTTTGTTAAACTTATTTTCAACTATTTTGTACACTAAACAAGCTTTAAATTCATCTTTGTTTTCTAGAATGTTTTCTTTTGAAGATTTATGTGGGTAAAATATAACCATTTAAATGTATACTGCCAAAATGTAGTATAATTTAACCCTTTAGGGATGACGGGCTTGTACAGAAGCCCAGTAAATCACACACTTAGGGACAAATTTCATCCACAGAAGTCCAGAAAATATGATAACCTTTTCACTCAAACTAAAGGTTATATTGTCTCAATGCTTCTGTCCCATAAAATACATATTTTTGACCAATATAAACACTACACAAAAAATAAGTTCCCCCTTTTTGAAAATTCCATAACTTTTTAACGAAATGGTTTTGAGCAGAATAACTTGGCAGGAGTGTTTCTGAACTCATTGACTAATTTCTGTGTGAAAATGTGATTGATCCGTCGAGTCATGCATGAGTGAGCACGTAATAAAGGCAAAAATGTCACTTTTCAAAAGTCACAAGAGTCATTTTGAGGGATTTGTGACGCAGGATTTTGACAAATTCTGTTTCTGTTGAATGATTAAGCGCTATTTATGTTAATCAGCTATCGTTTGACCCCCTAACAATCTTTTTGCACTTTACATATTTACGCTTACAGTGAGCTAATTAAAATTTCCATCCATCACTCAATTTGAAATGGTAAATCATTAGTTTATTGAAAAATGAATCCAATATTTCCGCAAAGTGAATCTTACACGTTGTATGGACTAAGAGGTTGTATACTCATGTCAGGGGTCAGTGAGCACACTTATAAATACAAGCAAAAAATACCATTATTTACCATTATTTTGCATTAAGAGATGGACCATGTGACTTTGGAAAAGTAATTTTTGCCTTGTAATTCATGCTCACTCTGCATGGCTTGACGGATTAAATCTTATTTTTTCACCATTAGAGGTTAGTCAAGGATGTGAAATGTAGCTGCCAAGCTTAATTTTGCTAAAACTTATTTCATTAAAACTAGTTATGGTATTTTGAACAAGGGGATACTAGTTTTTGTGTAGTGTAGATGAGAAAATCATCTTTAGGTGTGTTATGTACTGGGCTTCTGTACAAGCCCGTCATCCCCAAAGGGTTGAAGAAAGTGGAGGAAAACTGAAAAGCAAAAAATTCCAAAATCTCAACAATTACTTCTTCCCTTATTTCCTAATATGTACAATTAGAGAATAAACTTGTATCTTTGTTAAATGTAGTCTGATTCAGGTTGTAAGAGCTGTAAACATTTTTGTATTCTTTACTCATCTTTCTCAAACTACAATCAGGTTGTACTTTTTCCCCTTATCAAATGTTATGTTCTCACACAAACCAGTGAATGGTAGGGGCTTAACATGTTTAAGATATCCAATACATGCAATGAAGAAAAATTTCAATTGTAAGTTGTTTCATTGGTATCATCAAAGGAAACCCACCTCGAGTGTTGTGAAATTTCACAACATGGTTCAATGACTATAATTGTGAGAAAACACATCACATCAAGACAGAATGGATGTAGGGAATTACTAATTGCCGGTGAATAGGACAATTTAAGTTGACTGAAAACTGAAAGGCTATATAACAGGTTTCATTTCAGGTGGGTGGACCTCCCACATGATTGAAGAGTGACTACATCTAACAACACGTAGACTAATAATAGATCAGATTCAGTCAAATCGCTGAATTTTGTATAATGTAGATCATCAAGTGGGTTTCATGCTACAAGCTCACATTCGTGAGAGACAATTTGCAAGATTCCAATTTGAAGAGTCATTGGTTTCAAGAATATTGGTCCAAATTAAGGGTCACTAAACTAGAGTCAGGTTCAAAGATTTATCAAGGAACTTAGGTTGAAGGTCACTACTCTAAGGTTTCATCAATTATCAGTTTTGGGGGGATTTTTCCAAAGTCCTTTCTGGACAAAAACCCTTTATCAAAGATTTGCAATCAAGACTCCATGGTCAACACTACACCAGTTGGATCTGGTCTTGTTTGAAATACATTGCTTCGCTGTACAGAATTTGGACGAATATCCAATATTACAAAAAATATACTGCTCAGTGATGAGCAGTTTTCTGGGACCCTCTCAAAAACAATTTTTCGGCAAACTATACACCATTTCAGCCTAAATCAGACTCTACATTCATGGAAACTACACAAATTTGGTGTGCTCTGGATTTCCAACTACATGTATAAATTCTATGACCTGGTGAAGATTTCGTATCACATACAAAGTAATCTCTGTGCACATGAGAGTGCAATGTGCATGCAAGATCTGTTGGGGAACTTTGTGTACATTGTGCAGTCATATGTTATATTTTTGTATGTTTATTTGTTTGATATGCCATGAATGTGCACTGAAAATGTAAAATATGTCATTATCAAATTCTGACCCAGCGATTCATGACAAATTAGGTATGTAGCTTGAAATCTCTATGCAAACATCTCTTTTGATGGTAACTAGATAGAGAGATTTCCACTAACAAATTCTCACATCAGGGACATGTATACAGTAAATGCACAAATCCCATAATCTAACCTTTTCAAAGTATTTTATTTCCTCTACATAGTTATCTCTCGAAATATGTCAAAGTATTTGAATACTACTGACATAAAAAATGGTCAATATGTACATAGAGTACTATTCCACTGTAAATTGGTGTTTGTGCAGTGTTGTACTGTTGATTGCTTCCTTATCATATTCTCACAGGAAAAGGATATTATTTGTGTGTGTTTCAATTCCTCAAGGGTAAAATAACAATAAGCTTGTCCTCCATCCATTATATTTACATACTGAATCAGTAAACAATTTTCATCAAAATCAAGTAATTTAAAGGGCAATTCCAGGATGAAAACATTGGAATATAAGTATACTGTCGACAAAAAGTGATGAAATTTAGTACATATGACATTTCTAATGCATTTCTGGCATAGAGAGGGGCTTCCAACCATTATGCACTTTTCACTCACTTTCGCCAGCGAGTGGCCACACGTGGGCGCTGACATCAAGTTCTAATCTGGTCAAATCAGTGAGGTAAATTACGTCACGTACGAGCGAGGCCAAACTATACCCGCTGTGGCGATCGCTCGCGCGATGCACGGACTATGTATTGTCTATGGCGGTCAATGACACGAGGGTTTATGTCAAATGTCGGGGTTCACTTCATGGATCAAGTTTAACAAATTGGACAGGTTTTTATAACACTAGCTTATCGGCGCTTCGCGCCGATGAAGCTGCACAACGCCACCTCGTTCACTCATTTTTTTTGTTTGGTGGGGGGGATTCCCCATATGCTCCCCGAATCTCTCCAATATAGTCGCCAAATCGCGCCACGCCCCTCCCAGGCCCGCTGTATTCCGTTGTATCCCTCTCGTATTGCCCCTCTTATTGCTAAAGAAAAATCAACTTTTACGTTTTCGTAGTTACTCGACATCTTCAAACACCCCTTAGGCCTTTTGACAAAACAAAATGCAGATTTACGGCAATGACACCCCCCCCCCTTTAGGTTCCTTCATATTTGTGGTCATGTGTCGAGAGCAGCACCTGGGGGCACACGAAATTTGGACATTCCACCGAACTGTTGGCATAATGATCACTTTACACGAAGGGTGGCCCAGCCAAGGCAAAATTTCATGAAAAAAAAACATGATGTTCCCCACGTGTGGTGTAGGAGCCGGGGGGCGGGAGGGGTGAATGGTTTTGGGTTGTGGAGGCAGATTTTCCACATCCTTCTAAGCATCTCCTGATCCCTTGGTTGTGCACTGGCCTCCTGACTTTACCTTGTCCTTGCTATGCTTCAGTTTCCTATAGCATCCTCTGTTCCCGTCCTGGCCACCACTAACTATGCTGGATAAATTTTGTGGTTGTTTGGTTGCTCGAATTAAGGTCTAATCTGAGTTTTGTGGTTGAGGAGGCAATCCGCAAACTAAGCAAACCCTCTTATTCCGAATTGTTTCCCCCTTCCCACCACAATATGTGGGGGGCTGTGGCGGATGTGCCAACTACCCCGCTTCTCCCTCGCCACGCTCTCTTTGTTCGCACCGCTGCGACTTCAATCTGGTCTGTCTAGCAGTCCAAGTCTATACCACCTTGCCCACCCACTCTCTGTGCACCGCCCCTGTATCTTTAATCCTGTCCCTGTCTAGCCGTTCCGCTTAAGCAACCCCTTCCTCCCACCCCTGTCTCCATTCCCACATAATTCTGTTTATGGGTGGGGCAACCACCCCTTGTTCCCCCAGTCCATCCCTGTTTGGGCACCACCCGCTGTACTTTACCTGTCCTTGCTATTCATCCCCTTTTCCGCCGTTGTGTGTTTGTTATCTCGTGTAGTATTTTGTGTCTGCTCCCCTATAACCATCCTGGATATGCTTTTTGTGTATCTTTTAGTTCCAACAAATTATGCTCCTTCCTTTTCATAAGTAGTCTCTTAAGCATGCGCCCCTTCCGCCCGCGTTCCCACCACATACTACCTGTAATCGTTTTGTGTGATCTGTTCGCGAATTAAGCTTCTATGTCTTTGCTTTTTTTGCTTTGATGGGTGTGTTATGGAGGCAAATTCCTGCCCTGCTTAAGCATTACCCCTTTCGCCGAATCACAATTGGGGGTATTTGCACAGCCACCCCGCTCTCCCCTAGCATCCGCCTGTTGGCATTTGCCGCTTCGACGTTTACCTGTCCTTTGCTATGCTAGTCCTAAGCGCAACCTCTCTTCCCCTAGGTCCCACCATTGTTGCAACGCTCCCTGACTTAAGCCATTTGTTTCCTTCTTTGTTTTTCTCGTTCTGTTGTCTTTGTTTCGTTGGTCTATCGTCCAACTTCCTTAGAACCCCTTCCCCACCCATCCTGGCACGCCGCTGCTACCCCAGCAAACCCTCTTCCCCACCTACAAAATGTGCGGAACCACCTCCCTCCCCCAGCCACCCTGACTTCTACCTGTCTTGCCTGTCCCCGCCCACCACAACCACCCGTGAGACGCCCCTTCCATCCTTCGGACAGGTGATGGACACAACACAGGCACATAACCAGGGATCTCCGGCCGGACTCCCTGGTATTTCACAGCACCCACAGTCTATGTTTAGTTAGTAGTACAGCCAATACAACATGTCACTCCTCCCCTATGATAGGCCCTATGCCTTGGCCCCTCTACACTCCAATAGGCTACGGTCGGGCCGGCCGACCAAAAACACATTTACACCACACCTAAAAACTTTTATGATCTGGTCGAAAGCAAGCTTTTAAAGTTTACCTGTTGTTGTGACTGTTGTGTGACTGCTAGGTTGTATTTCGAGCGACGCCGATTAATTATGTTTCCAACAAAAAAATTACAACGACGAATAGCCAATGAGAACGCTCTGGTTGTGGTAACGGTTTTCTGCGGATCTTTTTATCTACAGCCAAAGCGAGTGATTAGGAACACTGATCTTCGCAGTTACGTATGCTACGTATACTCAGCAAGGGACGCGATTCGTCCCGGCTTACGGGCGTATGTTCACCATGCCTCTTTCGGGCTACGCTCAAAAAATCTTGGTTTTGCCGTCAGGTTTTTTGGTGCGCCTTTCTATAATAGATTCCTGACCCTGAGTAGGCCAAACGCTGGCAATATGTCAACCAACGGGATATCTAGCTATAGATTATAGAGAGGTTATCGCGAAACAGTATGCGAATATATGATCGGATTAATGTGGTCTAGTGTCATGCATGTCGGAGGGCACAATGTTCTGTGTTCGTGTGTTTGGAAGTCACAGTTGTAGAGCATGAGGTCAGCTCTTGGTGCTATCAGAGCTGTTTTTCATGTCAATTTCCACATCGGCTTTTGCTGGTAAATTGATTGAGAGATCCAGTGAAAAGCCGGGGTTGGCTGAAAATCTGACAAGCTTATGAGGTTTAGTGATATTTTGTTGTGATATTTCATGATTTTGGGGCCCGTAAGCTGTCGATCCAGATCATCCAGGCCTTGAACTGATCTGGGTCACCTTCTGTGCGTATTTGGTCGTTCTGGCGCGCCATTTGCTATTTGCGTGTCATGACTTGAGGCTGTCGCCAGGCGAAGCCGCAGTCATCAGTTCAGTTTATACCGATTTGTTATATTTTTCGCAATTTGCAGATTTATGAGAGATGAAAATGAATAATTACGACGTGTGTGATTGCATTTTAAGGCCTGGATTGTCACGATGTAATTATGTTAGTTTACGTTACCAACTTATCATCCATCCCTGTTGCGTAGATTTTCCTTGCGTTGGCCCTGTGCATGTCGCACACAATACCAAATTCACGCGTGTATGCAGCACACACACGATCGCGGATCGCGAGTACACCGTGGACAGCCAACCGGCTATATTTTTTGGTTTAAAATTTTGAATTAACAACATGTTTATCAAAACACAATATGAGTAATTATTTGAAATGCATGAAATCAATCTTACTTGTTATTTTTCTGAAAGCATTCAGATAGAGTGCTATATTTTGTGTCCCTAAATACGAACATTTTTGACTAATAAACTGGACCAATCACAACTCCGAAAATGCATTATCGGATATATAACGTCACACGTTTTCAAGCAGGGCTAGGCAATGGCGCGGCCCATTTTGTTGTTCAAATCTGTTGTACCATGGAGGTAAGCTTGCTTCTTCAGGGGGAAGCAGATTTAACCAAACCAACATGCATACATGATTAAAAATGATTTTGGATGGGTATTCAGACTAAACATACATGTTTCCTTCCTGAAATTGCCCTTTAAGTTATTATGGACTCTTAGTTAATTCCGCCCTGCATGCCTTTGCTATTCACCTGTAAAATGTACATGGTTGATCACTTCAAAAGTGTGTTTTGACATAGGAAAGGCATCAAACAGCCTCTTTGACAATTTGAGAGATTGTTCCAGTTCCACCACTTTTATTATTCATTCCTTCAGGAATAGTATATAACCGTGCTATTTAGGATACTATTCAAGTCCAGTACTGCAAAAGTACAATACAGACTGATGTCCCCTTGTTCCTTTAGAAAGTATCTGTCAGAAATTCTATTTGATAAGTCTGGCACCTGAATTGGTGGAATTGATAGAAGATATGGCAAAAATGTGGTTATCATAAAGGTACATGGACACTGACTTGTGAACTGATTTTTTTCATGCCACTACATACATTACATGTAGGATTTACCCAGTTTCCCCCTCCCCCTTGAAATATCATTGGAAACGATTTGATTTTGATATAGCACACATTCTCCATAGACCCCAGTCCGAGATATCTTGTACTTAGTGTCCAACAGATTAAAGGCATTGTATAACAATGTTTCCAGTTAAAAAAAAATCTGAGCTACATGATTCCCCATGCTACCAGTGTCTCCGATCTAAAATGAAGCCCTGAAAAAAATGCAGTGTAAAACAATCATTAAAGGTTAGTGACATCATTGGGAACACTTGAAATGCCTCAAGAACCAAATGAGTTGAAATATATTCCAGCTGTTCACTGGCAGATGTGGATCTCCCACGTGGGAGGATTTGTCTGTAATTTGTTTACTTAAGGAGAATCAAGCATAAACATAGGAGTATCTTATTCTTTGCCGGGTAGGATAAAAATAAGCCCCATAGAGAGCCACACAGCAGGTTTCCATGCTACTAGTTATATTGACATTGTTTGTTTTAGAATGAGTGAACGTTTGACTACAAGATTTTCACAGGAGAAGCCTTGCATAGTTTACTTGATTCTAGAGAAGTATCAGCCCAAGTTGAGGACTACCCCCAATGATGTCATTTACCTTTAAGTGCTTTAAAAAAGTGTAAATCATTGAGAGACCATTCCAGCTTTCCCCCATAGACTGCTGTGTTGCAGACTTTCCTATCGGCTGAGAATAATTCATGTGCCAATTTGTATCTGCACATATTGTACTAGTGACAGCATAAATGTCCGAACTTTTGTGTTCTAGGATTAGGCCTTTCAGTCACGTGACACTTCCTGTTGACCGCTCCGCATTCCACACGCTGGCCTATGCGACACGGAGGTCACTCCATAGGGTTTGCGTGTGGAGATCGGTCGATAAGATTTTTGACTTCACGGCACCGACTTTCGGAAACTTTCCGCAATTCCTCGGAATAACTCGCTAACTTTCGGGGGTTGTAGCATCGATGTGATTCGTCGATACATTTCCGAATGTACCCGAACAGACGAAGGAGACGTTGACGATTCCAATGATATGTGAAACGCTACACTCTGAATGAAGTTTGACATCGTACGAACCCAAAGTAAAGTTTGGATCAAGATTTCAACCCGCAGATGTACACAAATCGCTTCATTTCACTTGTGAGTATACAATTTTATATGTAAAGAATCATTATTTTAAGTTTCAGTGCGAAAAATGTAGAACTTTTGATGCTAGAGTGAATTTTATGCGGTACTGCGTTTTCATTTTTTGATCAAGTTTCACGGCAATCACAGCTGCGAGTCGCACTTTGTTTACATGAACGCTCCATTACGGACAGGTATCGTTGTGTTGCAACGTTTCGTACTTGAATTATAGATTGTTGATAAAAGACGAAACTTAGTTGCTAAATATTCCAGCGATCATTATATGTTTATATTTTAATTATGAATGATGAAATATTGCAGAATTATTGGTGTTAATTTTTTATTTTTAATCGTCTCATTAAGTTGATATACCTACGTGACGAATGGTTGGTTCCAGTTTGGATGTAAACAACAGTGAGTGAAATGCGATGTGATGAACGATGTTTTAATCGAAATCAATTTTGGTAGGACCTCCCGAGAGTGACTTTATTTGATTCCATATTTAGTTTATACCCTTCTTTTCGGAAATTTCTAGTTAGAATTTTAAATTGATAATCAAGTTTTTGTCACCGATCGCATATTTTGGTCGATGTTGTGGCCGAGATTTGTGTGCATTGCGAATGCACAGATGCTTGCACGCTTACGACTACGGCATAATTTAACGATGTTTTAGTCAAAAAATATTTTGGTAGAGCCCCCCAAGAGTGACTTTATTTATTTCCATAGTTAGTTTATACCTTTCTTTACCGAAATTTCAAGTTAGAATTTGAAGTTGATCGTCAGGTTTTTGTTTCCGATCGTATATTTTGGTCCATGTACTGGCCGACATTACTGTGTGTGGCACTCGCCTGTGCAGTGCACAGGTGCAGTGCAGCTGACTGAAAGTTGTCTATCACTCAGTTAGCTGAGGCTGAGCTGAGGTGACTGTGCAATGCAATGTTATGTTGTGCACCTAGCTGACAAGACTTTATTGCATGATTTTGAGGAAAATTTTAGTTTCTAAAAACTTACATTTAATCTAGAAAAAGCCTAAGACTATTAAGTGGAATTAGAAGAGCAAAATTTATTTGAAGAAATTTGCTATTTTTAATCTGCTATTTCATCGTTTGTACTTACAAACAGGTAGCAAAACTGAGCTGAAGGGGAATTAAAAATATATTTAAAGTTTATGACAATTATCGACACATTCTTGTTGCCGCTACGGACAAGACTAGCCTACATGCAGGTGTCCTGAGTGGTGGTAATTTTAATTGTATAATAAGTTTATTACACACCAGTTTTAATTCAAGAAGAAATTGGAATTAATGATTTTTCCGTGATGGATTTACTTATATTTGCTTCAACTCGAGTTTTAGCAAAAATTATGTCATAAATTGGCTCAATATTAAGACAAGGCTGTGATGGAAAATAACCCAACTTAATTAACTGCTTCTGAACTGATGGTAAATATCATAATTAGATTAGACAATAGGCACTGCATGTACATGTTGACTGTTCCATCAATTTCTAACAGATCAATAAAGTAGTGTGAAATATATCTGTTTTCAGACAAATTCTTACAGTTTAATCAATCAGTTCTGTTTCTTATATTTATTCACAGGAGACTGGAGTGTGCGGTGCATGACGTGTGACTTCTTAATTTTATCATGGATGGTGAAGGTGACTGTGGCGTAGCCAGCGAACAAAATTCAAGTTCAGGTTAGGAAAATCTTTCCATGCCAGCTTTGTTTTTTGTTATATGCCCATATATTTTTAATGATTCACATACTGTATGAGTTTACATAAAATTTGAATGTAAAGAAACATGAACATGCACGCACAGACACAGACACACACACACACACACAAAATAAACAAATAAAAAATCAGAGGGGAAGCAAATGAAAAAAAAATTAATTCTGAATTTGTTAAACTTTACAACATGTAATTATTTCAATTTTCTAATTAAAAAGTTGGCTCAAGATTTTTTAAATCTAATTAGCAAGTACTTGTAGAAGTATTTTTCAAGTCAATAAAGTGTAAGTAACATAACTACATATTAACCATAATTCTTTTCAACAGATCACGAGTCCCCATGTACCTCTGGTCATGCTGGAACCTCGGAGCTGCCAGGCCCATCGAGCCCTTCTGTCATCCAGCCAAGTCAGTTGCCCCAAGTCGACGTTGAACCAGGCTCATCTCTGCCCCACTCGGATTCACCAACAGGTACTCTTAATTATTTATCATATATTTAGAAATGCTCATACAAGTTCTAAAAATGTTTAGAATCTAAATAAGATTTTAAGAACATGTATTTTATAGTTTAACAAATCATCAAGTTTGACTATTAATTATAATTCTTTTCAACAGATCACGAGTCCCCATGTACCTCTGGTCATGCTGGAACCTCGGAGCTGCCAGGCCCATCGAGCCCTTCTGTCATCCAGCCAAGTCAGTTGCCCCAAGTCGACGTTGAACCAGGCTCATCTCTGCCCCACTCAGATTCACCAACAGGTACTTAAATAATTTATTCTGCTTTAATACTATATTAATTTTTCCCTACCCCACCCCTTACATTCCTTAATGGAAATACATTACCTCTTGGTAACATTTCATGTGTGTTCATATTAATCACCTTTTTATCGAACTGATATAAAGTGAACCATGATAATTAAGATAACCTTGTCGTTTACAAGTCTTACTCACATTAGTCAAATAATCTTGTGAGGCAAAGTTATTTCGAGTTTGCTTTTTTATGATAATAAAAATATTAATGAATTTTCTTAAGTGTATTTTTAAACTTATTTTTCTGATGTTAGCAATATGGACTAATTTGCATATATATTTTTTTTCAATCTCTCCATCTCTCCCCCCCCCTAATATCTTAGATGAAGTTTGTACACCACATCTTCATAGAGAGCAGACTGGATATGCAGGGCCATCACAGACAAGACCTGCACCAAGCTCATCCTCGACTGCAGTAGAAGACATGCAGCCATCTGGATCAACCACTGGAGCTAGGCACATTGGACTCTTCTGTGATGAAATTGGAGTTGAGACAAAACATTTTGTTGATAATAATGTCTCGTTACCATCTTTAAATGTAATACAAAATGGTGTTGTTGTAGAGTTGTTTGAATATTTGTCAGGAAATTTAAAGTATTCCGTCCACAAGATTGCTGAAGTTGTTCTGAAATTAGTTGGCCGGGAAGACGTTAATGTAAACTCAACTGTGTCACGAATTTGGAGGTTGGTGCAATCATACAAAAAGGTGAAGAAAAACAAGCGGACAAAGCCAGATGCATTAAACAGTCTGCTAACAGAGCATTTCAAAATAGCGAGGAAGCTGGAGGAGCTCCTTGACACTCCAAGGAAAAAGAAGTTAAAGAAGGACCTTACAGAAAGCAAGAAGCAACT
>JZLH01S0174364.1:8761-25363 GCA_001188425.1 Eucidaris tribuloides | reverse complement strand
TTGAATATGAAAAGCAGAAACGTGCAGCAGAGAGCTCGAAACAACATCTAGAAGCACTCCTGGAAGATCCCAATCTGCTTGTGGGGAGGCGGATAGACCACCTCTTCAATGTGGAAAAAGAAAAAAGTGGTACAGTGGAACTGTTGAAAGAATACAAAAACTGCATGCCAACAAACTGAAGACATTGTATGCCGTTGATTACGACTTGGAAACAGAACTAGAAGTATATCCGCTTCTGCAAGACCTTAGTAAAGCAGAATTGGTTGTACACATGTACACTTTAGGGCATTTCCACAAGATAGTGAACAAAGTAAAACTACATAAATTGGCTTTATCTCAAATCACATTTATTGCTTTGATTTGCTATAACTCATGAAGAAACAAGGGGGGGGGGTCATTATTTCTACCATAAATTTGTTTCAGTTTCTCATACTTGCTTTTGGTCTCTTCTACTGTTCTGTTTTATTAGATGTATCTGTATTTTTGTGAAATGAAAACATTTCACTTCTGTTGTTTGTTGATTGCCATTTTATAAGTACATGTACTGTAAAGTTTAAAAATACAGTATATTAGTAAGAAAAAAAACTTCGTTTGTAGCATGTTTTAACCCTTATTCAAACTTACCCCCATGAAGTACAGTATGCCTGAAGAGTTTTGCTACATTGTTAAATGTTACAATTATATTTGGTGAATATAGATACATGTATTCGTGAATTGCAGTTACGAACTCATTGTAATAAGTGATACATGAAGATGAATTTCAACACTGGATAGAAACTATGAGGTTGCTTATACATGTACATGTATCTATATGCTTCATCTTCATTCTTGTCATTGCTGAATATTGAGCAAGTTGTGTCACAAAAACATTGATTGATTTGATTATTATAAAAGATTATTTATGATAGTATTTTCAGGTTAATCTCTCTCCAATATACATATAGGTTGGTGATTGATTTTAACACTATAGCCTACATGTATTGTCACATGAAACTTGTCTACTTCAATAAAACTACCAATGAGCTTTTACATGGGTCATGTGAATGCAGCATTTATATTGTTCTAATAATCCTGTGATTAGGCAAGTGTGCCTACATATAGTACCACTTTCATATGTATTTAACAATTTTCCAAAACCTAGATTGAAACAGACTGTGGCTTAAGGTGGTCAGTTTCAGCTCTCACTGACAGACTGTTACCCTTTAAAGACATCTTTATGAGAATGAATATAAAATGAATTTGAAATGACTTCCATGGAAGAATATACAATACATCTACATACATATACATGAATTATACCAATTGCTTTTTTGTGGTGTTTTTTCCGTGTATGAACTGCGTAGACTCTGTGTGTATCAGTAATTGTGTATGTGTATATGTGTGCTTGTGTGTTTGTGTGAGTGTGTGTGTGTGTGTGTGTGTATGTGTGTATGTGTGTATGTGTGTGTGTATGTGTGTGTTGGTCACTGTCAAATATTGATATTCATAATTGTCGAAATATGAAAAAGTGGCTGAGATATTCAAAGCGAGGCGGAAGATGAAATAAACTGACTGAATAGTTCTGACGTTTTACGTTAAGCAAGCTTTTTGATAATTTATGAATACATGTATTAATTATTATATGTTTCGATACATGTAAAATATTAATGAAAATATTGCGAATTGTGCAAATCTAATATCAATCTATTGCAAGTTATCTCGTATTATTGCTATCGTCTCAATTAACTAGCATTTTATGAATATTTATGATATATTAATATCTATTTAACCATGAATTATCAAATATTGCGGAATTGTGGAAAATGTATTCATCATCCTGCAAGATTTGTCTTAGTTATTTGAACCGTTCTGCAAATAGCATGATTTTTATGCATATTTTATGATACTTAATATTCATATTTTAAATATGAAAATATTGCGCAAATATTGCCAGAATTGTGCAAATCTAAATCAAGCTATCCTGTAAGTTTTCATTTAGATATTTGTGCAAACACTCCTCAAAAACAAGCATTTTATAGCATATTTTGAATATATTCATTTTTCAAATATGAACGATATTGTGGCTGCAAAATATTGGCAAAATTGTGGCGTATCTTATTATCAAGCTATCTGTCAGATTTCAACTGATATTGTAACGTTAAGAATTACGGGATTTAAGTTTCAGTGTTCTGATCCCCCCCCTGGCGTGCATTGTTAATAACAAAGTAAAATAAGAATGACCTTTGACTCGCCTGGTCAAATAATGGGTAGACTTGTAATACAATGGCTATCATTCGCAGCACGTTCAACCCGATCTTGAAATATTTCAACAGATTCGTTAATGGGAAGAGTAGGTTTCATGCACTTTCAACTTTATGCTAAGTGTTATGTTGGAAAATCACCTGAAATGCCTAATAATGAGGTTCCTCATCCTCTAGCAGGAATTTCTCCCATTTCACCTTTCAAAATAATCAGCAAAAGCTAACAAGCAAACAAATAAATTTCTCCATTTCACCCCCTGAATAATGGCTGTTTCCATGTAAAAGGTAAATGATTTTAAAAAACATTTTCATTTGTATTTTTCATCTGTTTATTTATTTTTATTTATTTATTTTTGCTTTTCAGATTTTACAAGAGTTCAATCGCCTGACAGATCTGAGCTTACCCAGACTTATGAGTGAGGGTCTCTGTAAATATGGTCATGCCATACTAGAATGTGGGTCAGAAAAAAACGCTACAAGGAAGGACATACTACGTGCCCTTGCTCAGGAAATGACATCAGAGAGTAAGAAACGTAAGTTATTGCAAGTTTGAAGTTATTGCGAAGAATTAAGAGTTGAATTACTCTCATTCTCACGCATAACAATCTTCTACATGAATAAAGGGGAGTTGAGGCTCTTTTTGATCTGATAAGTGATAACAGAAAAAGAAGTACTGCAAATTTATTCACATTGAACGATTTTGCACCCTTTGTGGTTTCAGGTAATTGCAACGCTGCTTCTGTGCTTGGGTTGCGAGCGTGTTAACATTGATGCCTTTTGCCTGTAGGCCTACACTGGCGCAATCTTTCTGTAAATGCTTGACACAAGACACAGAAAGCTTGTGACAGCAATCCCAATAAGAAAGTGCAAAATAGTATATAGATGATTCAAAGCTTGGCACTGACATGAAACCCAGGTGACAAGCAAACTTCTGCTGATACATGATTACACAATGCACACACAAATATCACTTGTTCAGTGGAATTTTTTGATCAGCATAATAGAAACTTGATGTTACCTGTCAAGTCTAGGCCCTACAGAACATGTTGGGTGTTGACCAAGCTATTGAAGTCATTTCAAAAATCAGTAATAATTTGTTATTCTTCACAACTGTATAATGCATGATACATTGATTTTTGTTGCATGTCATATATGAATTGGCCAATTTTTGGTCTGCATGCATCTTGTTTATCACCTTTACTTAGGCAGGGTAACAGTTTAAGAGGGATGTTATTTTTCTAAGTCGGTCATTCCCTACTGCTTCATATCAGGCCGGTGACACTCCTATACTTTAACGTGTACAAGCATTGAAGCAGGCGGGTGACACTGTACGTAAATACCCATAGAGCAACACAAAGCCTAATTGTAGGGTGCCCTCAAAAGTTATGCCACATTTTTGACCACAACTTTATACGACCTTTGACACAGACGTCACTGACTGACGTAAAAACAAAGTGCTCGTATGCGTAAAAGCATCAAAATACGTCATTTTTTGAAACAGCTCCCTCGCCAACTCAGTGAGTTAAATATAAGCCACATTTACAGCAAGATCAAAGGTGTTATTACCAGGGTTCCCGCGGTCATGGAAAACCTGGAAAAGTTTTGGAATTTCAAAAAATGATTTCCAGGCCTGGAAAATTGTAAATATGTCATAAGTCATGGAAAATTAAAAAATTTGAACCAAAATGCATCTAGCCAACATTAAAATTGGAAGAATTTCGGCCGGAAAAGTGTTTGTTCTTGTACCAACCCGACACGAACGTCAAACCATGCACATAAAGGTCATGGAATTTGCTTATTTTGTCTTGGAAAAGTCATGGAATTTCATGTCTCATAAGCTGCAGGAACCCTGTATTACGCGGAGACTACCGACGCAGTACGCGCATTTGGGTGGCTTCACTTTTGAATGGGGAGTATCTTATCCCGAATTTTACTAGTATCCCTGTTCATATCCCCTTAAACTTGTACACTGATAAAGAGGTCACTTCATTGTTGTCTCTCTTTTCAATTGCTCTGTATTCCAGGTCTCACTGAAGTTGGAGCCCTGTTGCTACTTCCTTCTTTGTTGCGGGAGAAACAGGACCTGATCATCTGTCCAGACACCATGGTAAGTGATAACAGCACAGTGAGGTTTTATTTTGGAATTTTTTTTATTGTTTCATTAATGGATTATGGTGACCCTGGATGGTTATCAATATGCAGTGAAATATCAGATTTACTTTTGTGAATTTGATATTATAGTCTTACAACATTTGCGATATCTGGATGTACATTTTACAGATTTTACAGGATATGTAAAGGCAATGTAAAAGGATACAAGAGTGAAAATAAGATAATCCAGGTTCAAAAGTGACCCCTTGTTTACCTAATTTATCATGGAACCATGGGTCAGTTCTAATTAACAAGGGGGTCAATATAAACAAAAGATGTGGTTGATGGGTTAAGCATTAATTTGCTGTAAAATTGATTTTTTTTTTGTTGGTGTTCAGAATCCAGCGGCCTTTTTAAGTGTTCCCTAGTCTATTATAAAATTGGGATGGAACCAGGGGCCATTTCAGAGTTTCTGGGCCAAATGGTTCCAGTCTCCCACTCACTTTCCCTCTTGAAAGGATGTAAAAGTTTGTATGATATTGTCAATACTATGAATATATTTGTTAGCTCACCAGAATTTCAAGAGTACCGGTAAAACATTATGATACCGACTAAAAGGTGGATTCGTTTATAAAATAGTAGTTGCGTTAGGAAGTAAGTAGTGACCTTGGGCAGTTTTCGCTGCCATGATTGATGTGAGTGTGAAATTCTCTTAAAGTGAAATTCTTTTCTACTCATGCAAAAGCATAACATTTATGATCTAAAATTTTTTTTAAAAAAAATTGTATGTACATGTACAATAGAGTGATAAAACACAGCTAGCATTTTTTTTCTGTAATATGAACCAGGCTTTAGAAAAGTTTTCAATTTGTTACTTTCATGGAAATGGCAGAGCATGCTCATATCAGGTACAAAGAAGAAACTGGAGACATTGTGGAGGACATCTTGGGAGATAAAGTGACGGATTTCAATATGATGGCAGAAGGTTTACTGGTCTGTACTACAACAGATGTTTTGACGGCCTTCTACTGCCTGCTGGCAACACATTACACCTTCAATTTGGTTTACCTAAAAAAGTGTGGGGGAAGTTACATCTTTATTCAAAAAATACTCATGAATATCAAGGACTCCAGCCCAACACCAAAAAAGGTGATCAAACTTCTCTAAATAGGCAGTTGAGTGAGTAGCTTAGAATAAGGTACAGTGTAGAGGCAACTGACTATGAGTCTTGATCCACAAAACCCTCCTTCACAAGATTTGTTTTCAATTTGTTAGTATAGGTCTGAAGTTAATTATAATCGGACCCCTCCCTCTCAGGGACAGAATTAAAGTTTTTCATGTTGTACATGTATGTCCAATTGGCAAAATGTCCTTTATTACACCTTAACAACTGCGAATTCACATTAAGCATGTTCAATGGCCAACAGCACATAGAAGTATTTTTCTGCCTATGTGTTGTTGACCCTTGAACAAACTTAATGTAAAAATTCCCACATGTTACAAAGGACATGCACATGTTCGGGGGCCAATTGGATATACGACTATATTGCACTCACCCGACAAATTATTTGCTGCTGAAATTGTGAAACAGCAGAACTTAAGGTTACAGGCACATTTTAAGGCATATGTAGAGCTACATTATGTCTTGCAGAGTTAACTGCCTCAAGGAAGACAAATGGGCTATTTGCATGTAGTAGGAAATATTTGTTCAATAGTAAAATCATATCCATTTCTCAGAATGGGACGGATAGAATGTATAATTTGAGATACTAATACCGTGTGTCCCCCCAAAAAATGGGATCCGACGAATGTATAAATATCCAGAAAACTGCTCTGTGCAACGGATGGCAGTACATGTATTTTATAGGCTTAATATTTTGCTATCACATGCCACAAACATAATTTAATTTGATTAATTTGTTTTAAAGTTATGGCTTCAAACGTAAAACAAGTTCCAAGCCTTATTTTAGCAGAATTTATCGACCACGAAGTAAAAAAGAATTCTGTTTATGGCACGGAATAACAAAAGGATGGGCCTATTATATGTATGCACTGAAAACATAAACTAGTCGTACACCTGCCTGACTACACTGTTAAAACACTGTGTAAAATATCGCTGTTTAGAGTTCAGATGTTTAAAATTTTAAACAATGCTGTGCATATCCGGAAAATCGGAGCTTGATTGCCTTACACAATGGCTGCTTAAAAGCAACAAGAAGGGATATTCTATCAACGTTGTACAAAGTTGTCTACAAATTCCCGGGTGAGAGTCATGTGATAGTCACGAACCAATGAGCGGGCGCGCGCGGTACCGACGCGATTCCTGCAAAGTTAAAATCCGCGGCAAAACCGGCAATTTCACCATGGAGGACCAGGGTACTGGTGGCGAAGTAACGGACAGACTTAGAAATTGGGGCCTTGAAGAGTTATGCGAGATATTTCAAGGTAAACTAACATTATTTATTTAACGGACAATCAGTGCTATGCATCCATTTGCCATAATTTTGTAGTTATGCTTAACTTCGGCTAATTATTGAGACCTAATTTTCAATCACGCGTCGCAAGGCCGGCCCATGGCATGCATAACCGTGTGGCCCACTGTGAGTGTAACGGCATGGCCATGGCATGCACGCCGCATAGGCCATACCTATACTAAAGTATAGGCTATAGCCACAATGGCATAGCCGCGTAGCCTGCGTTTACAAGTGCGTAGGCCTAACTTAGCCTTTGGCCCTTTTAGGCTTAAAATAACAAAGTAACAAGCCTTAATACCAAAATAGACTCCAGTAAATGTTAACTAGATCTAGTTAACGGGCCCACCCAGGCTTCGCACTCTCTCTTTTCGTTACTTTAGTGTAGAAAAGATCTAACAGTAGTCTAGACTAGAGTATGACTACATCATTCATGAAGACTGATGACTCGTACTAGTACATGAGTACTAAGTACTAAGTTAGTACTACTAGTGTACTAGTTACTACAAGTAGGGTGTCTGGAGCAAAGCCAGTTGTGTGTGCATAGAATAGATCAAATCACGGAGAAAAAATGGACCATTTTTTTTGCTCTGAATTCATTTCATTTTAGCTTCGTGATCTGCAAGTAATTTTGTCTTCTTTTTGATATATTTGGAAAGAAAGAATTCTTGCCTTCTTTTTTATATGAGAGCACTTCATGAAATTTGACGAAGTAAAAATTAAAGCAAAACTTTGGAACCCTTGTCAAAACTGGGTTGCATCATTTCGCAGCTCCCCATTCATTAACAATGGAAAACCTAATTTTGTGATTTTCCTCAGTTTTTTTCATTTTCACAGGGTGATCTCAAATTCAAATTGTTAAAAATTTTATACCATGGCATCAGAAGGCTTGTTATAAATGGCCGTGTAAATTGCGTGTCCTTTTCGGGTTAATTCCGCGTGCCTGTCTGAAACTAGCCAGAAAATTTGTCTATGGTGTCTTTCAAACAAACGGGCCGCAACCACTATACACACGTACGTGTACACGCGTGTGTGTGTGTGTGTGTGTGTGTAGGTACTGTGGCCGCAACTCGTCTGGCACTTTTCAGTGCACGTGTAAAGAGTATCGTGTGTGAGCAATTAATCATTTATCACCTCTCAGTTTATGAAAAAAACTTTTCAGATAATGATGTGCATTTGAAGAACACATGGCATTGCACACAAACACCAACACACACACACACACACATACAACACAAACACATACCAATACTTGTTTTGTTTCAGATGTAATATGTATGTATACTAGTAATTGCATAAAAAAAACATTACTAATGTGGATGTATTGATGTGTTTTGTGCATGTTTGGATAATAATGTTTATTTCATGAGATCTCGTTTAAAAAAAAAATCGTACCTTTCATAATTTTTTAAACTTATTATTTTACAGTTATACAGTCTACTTTTTACCATAACTGATTTTGGCGTTGATATTGCTATCCAGGATTGCCCACTACTTGCCACTTATTTCTAACATATAAATTTAACTTTTCTGTTGTCCACTGCAAAAATATTAAATAAATAAATTAAAAAAATGAATCAGGTAATTACAAAATTGGCTCTATCCTTGTTCTGTTGTTATTCACTGCAAAAAAGTGATCAAATAATAAAAAAAAAAATGAGTCAGGTAATTACAAAATTGCCTCTATCATTTTAATATTTACATCAATGTTTCAATAAGACAGCTGCAATTCAGAAAATCCTCAATGATTATTTAAACAGATTGGAAATTTGAGCCAAATCAGGAAATCCATCACTTGAGGTATGAACGTTAATTTATTTAAATGGCACATTGAAATACATGTATTTTAGATCCCCCAATCTCCCCCCCCCCCAAAAAAAAAAAAAAATGAACTGATTTGTTTGTCAGTATGTGTTGTGTGCTCAACAAAATAACAGATGATTGTTCTATGGATTTTGATAGCTCTTAGATGAAATCAAAAAGGCATTCACATCTTCAAGGGAACTCATGGGAGATAGCACACCTGTATTTCTACCAGTGTTACAGGGGACACCGTGTCCAAGTAACACTGTATGTAACGCTGGTATAAAATTTGTGTAGAAACTCACATGTCTGATGTGTAAATGAAATACATGTATGTAATTATACATGCAACACTACACCCCAACTTGGTACAGTGTACTCTCATTATAACGAGCACTGATATCATATGGTTTCATTATAACAAGGTAATTTTTGTGATCCCAAATTGTAAATTCCCTTTGTATTATATTGTTTGTATACCCCTGATATAACAAGGTTTAATTATGGGTTGTTTTACAATCAGGGTACACACTACAAATTTGGACATCATGGATGTTGTGCATAAGCACTGTGTATATTTATTTTAAAAAAAAAAAAATCTGGTGTGGCAAATGATTGAGCCCAGTTACCCTGACTTTAAACTCCAAAGAATTGCAGGCAAAGCTTACTAATTTTTCAAAATATGTTAAAAATAGTCTTGTCTGAATTTTTCAAAGTTTAAGAAAGTGCATCTATGAAACTAATCAACCTGATACAATAATGTTGCAATACTAGGATGTATGTCTCATGATTTTAGGACATGGTTTAAAAATTTGGTATGGAAGTAAAAATAAGATGCATTTTCTGTCAAAAAATTTCCTATCCAAAAATAGTTTAATAAGTTTTTAGAGACTTCAGGACAAGAACAATGAAATACTACCAATAAAGCCTCAGTCATATCCTACACATATAACATATTTGTTTAACCCATAATCGTTTCATTTTCAGGTAGTGCACATTTGAATTTTGAAGGTTTCAATTCCGTCAAAAATTGTCCTCTCCGAAAAATGACATATTTGTTGAGTACTCCGAGGAAAATTGTATGTTTCAAATACTAGTTATGTTCTGAGTAGTGCTAATACTAGTCCACTTTTATCAAGACTTATGAATGCGCCTTTATTTTAATTTCCATATGTCAAAAAAAATATCCTTTCCGAATGGTAACTGCTGACCCATGAACTAGTAAATTTAAGCTAAAATAATATTCCTACTAAAAACAAAATGATTTAGATATTTATCAAATACACTCTACTATCATATTTATTGCATATTCTTTTATACAAAGGGCTCTTTTAGAAGGAAAATGGTCCTTTGAATCACAATTGATTATTTACTAAACATACAGGGATGCCAGAGTTCCGGCTATAGCCAGAATTACGGCTTTTATGTTTTTGCGACCGTAAGTTCAGGCTTCTCCTTTTTTCTGTTATTTTTCTGGTCAGAAATACAGTACTCAAAACCGGAAAAAAAAACAAAAAAACAACAACGAAACCTTGCTGTTACGAAAATAGACTCACTACGGTTAGACGTTAATTTATACACCTCGTCATATTTTACATTGTAGACTCAATGCCTATTATTATCAATTAGAGTAAAACGACTGGATATCAAGTCTATTTCGTTTCCCTGCACATCGCCTGCAAGCGTGTGTGCTAGGTACCGTGTACTAGTACATGAATTTGTTCAGTGGCGATGGAGCTAGCTGGCTGGCCTGGCTCGCGCTGGCTTTACACGTGTATTAGCGGTGGGCTAAATGGTGATTGCACAGCAGTGATCGTGATTCATGTTCGGCGATCTTTTGATTAATTTATCTGGAAAGAGGCTCAATTACCTAAAATATTACCCGTAAACTAGGAATAAATTTTTAGAGAAAATGCATCTCAAATAGGCTCAGATTGCAGGAGAGAGCATCTAGAACCCTAAAGCTTTCTTTGCCAAAACTATCTTTGTGCTTAAAGAAAGTTTTTCTGAAATAATAAAAAACCCTATCGAATCCAAACCTTAGTCCTATTAAACGCATTTTGGGGGTTTAAAAAAAAAAACGAAGAAAAATTGTGCCTTGGTGCAGGGAGTCGAGCGTAGACCTCAAACAAGTAAAAGCACAAAGATAGTTTTGGTAAAGAAAATTTTTAAAAATGAAACTTGTTCTACATTTGATAAAGACACTGTCTAATGTATTTCTGAACAACTTTCAAACTTTGAACAGAAGTATCAATTTGTTCCTAAATACACCTTCCAAAGTGTATTGATAGCGTGTATAGATTTGTTCGGAGGCCCTCCGAACAATTCGGAAAAATTCAAATAAATTATATAAAAATAAAAACAAGCGATTGTAGAGCAAACCTTTACTCCTTAATGATTTGCATTCATATTCGGATGAAATACTCAAATTTCAGCCAAAAATATTTTTGAAAGGATTTTAGATTTACCAAAACTATCTTTGTGCTTTAAGGTTTAAGCTTCGCAAGAAGGCAGTGGCTATTCATAGTCTTATGAGGGTCATAAGTCTTAGAGTAATTCAACATGCAGCGGCTATTCTTACACCATCTGTTTACGCATACGCACACATGTGCAGGCCGGGTTGGGTTTCTTCCGGAAAAAACTAGTTTTTTCCGGGACAGCGGAAAAAACTGGAAGAAACCCCTTTTTTCCGGTTTTTACCAGAAAAAACTGGAAGAAACTGGAAAAAACCTCCAAACAATATTTCCGGGCCCAATAAATGATATGAAATGCAGTAATTTTAGGAGAATTTGTGTACATTACAACAACTATAACTGGCAACAACATATTTAACAGGCAACAGGGGAAAAAAAACAACTAATTGCTACAATCTAAATCCAAGAAATTAATATTTTGAAATAAAATAATCATCCTTCCAAACAATCTCTAATATAGGGCACATACATGTACATGTAAGCAGTAGTATACTAGGGACAGAGCGTTAAAACGCGTTCATCGCAACAAGTGCGCATCCAGGGATGCGCGTTTACAACGCCGAGATGCATCGCGACACTACTAGGCAACGCAGCATTTCAAAATACTGTACTTCACTGCACTTGATAAAGTCCACAGGAGTGGTCGAAACGTTGTGCATTTCATTCAAGTAAGTTTTTCCAGCATTATTATTTATAATAATACTCTAATACTAAGTTAATTGTTACAAAAGTACGGCAACTACAGAATGCAGATAACAGAATATTAATAAATAAAACCTAGTAGATCTAACGTTAGTACTTACTCGATCTTCGGATTCCATGGTGCCGGTGTCACAGGCGATCCGTTCCGCCAGGCAATCCGTTCCGGGGAACCGATTGCCTAGTCGATTGGTTCCGGGGGGGAACGAATTGCCTGGATTTCGCAACCAAGTCAATCGGCAGAATCGGTTCCGGACCAGTCAATTTGTTCCTCTAAGAGTCAGCGTATGTGATGGAAATATATCGGGTCAAAATAAAAATGCAAGCGAGGTTTTGTACTTTTGTAACAATTAACCTACATGTAGTAGTGTAGACTGTACTAGTCTAGTCTGTAGCTCAGCTCAGCTCGAAAGACGGCACAGTTTGGTGAAAGACACCATAGGAAAAATTTACTGGCTAACTTCACAAATTTACCCGACATTTACACGGAACTTACCCGACCGTTTACAACAAGCCACTAAAAGTACTAGTACTACTATTACCAACTAGTAGCAGTCTACTGTAGTCTGTGCTGTTTTGTACTTTTGAAGAGTGTAAATTGTCACTCATGGAACCATAACAGGTTTGCTGTGTGGTAAGTGAAGGTTAATGCGATTTGTACATTGGTAACTCCTGTTATTTCTTTGAAATTAATATGTTATGTAAAAAACTTTCTATTTCATTAAATTTATGTTTCACTATCTACAGGTATTTAAAAAAAAAAAAATCAGATATTTTGCGCTTATAAATGCATGTCATGTATTCTCCTCTGCTTTAATGTATATCATGATGAATCTTGGCTGCCCTCGGTGGCCATGGACTGTGTAACACGCTATCGCCAGGCTATCAGGCTTTTTAGCGACAGTGGCGCGTTGATGGTCCTATTAGACCATCTATCTCGTTGATGTGGTAAATTGTAGAGAGTAATGGTCTAGTCTCAATGTAACTTTTAAATAATAGAAAGTCAGTGTAGGCGTAACTTAACTAAGTCACTGTAACAGTAATTACAGTGTAAGTGTAAGTCTGTTGAGTGTTGTATTATCACCACTTGTGGTATAACCATTTTGGTGCACAAATGAGGTAAAATAACCAAAAAGATGAATTTGGAGGAGAGGAGGTGATCCTGTGCTCTGACAAGCACATTCACTTACTACATGTAGTACACATTAGATTTTTAAAACTTTACTGTCCCATTTGCTACTCAACATGTATGCTCAAATTGCCATTAAAAAATTATGGGTGGCAATTCGCAGCTCTAGTATAAATGGTCACTGTAGAGTGTAGTGACACTAGTGGAGTACACACAATTGGTGTGCAAATGGTCGATTATGGACCAGTTTGCCCAGCAGATACATACACGTGCCAAAGGCATATAGTGGCACAATTTTATAGATGCGTCATACTCATTACAGTCCTTAGTCATTGTCGGATGATCAGATTCAGATCTACATAATAGTATAATCACTGTTCCATAAATAAAATAAGGGTTTAGTTTATATAGGCCTAGTCAATGAGCCACGACCCAAAATTTCATGATTTCAAATTGGTATTGTTCGGGTAAGCAAATTCTAATTTTTGACATAAATCTCTAGTTCACAGTTTAGCAGCATCATAGTAGACTGGTAGCTCAGTGGTGGTTATCAAGCCTTATAATTTATAACTGGACCTAAATTTCTAGGCCTAGGGCATAATTTCATATTGTGAATTTCGAATAGGACTGTGGACCCATTGGAATACGATGATCATGAATTGTGTTTGGTGTGTATTGGGGCTTGATAGTGCCCACTCGGTTTGCCCAAATGTGTGCAACGTCAAAAATAAAAATGACCTAAAGAAAAACCTAGTGAGATTGATCTCAAAACAAATTCATGATGTTTAGTCTATCATTCAAACCTTTGAGACTGTAGATTGGGTTATCTAGATCTAGATGAGTGACTATAAGAATAAATGATCACACACAAAAAGGAGTTCTCTCAAGCTGTGATTTGTTCTTGATTTGCATTGTACAACTCTAAGGCATAAACAAGGAACACTACTGCAAATGTGTCACTATTATGCCACACTAAACAAGCTTGAAAATGTTCTTTGCATAATTGGGTGCCCAAATAATAAAGTATTTAACTACATTGACTCAGAAAATGATAGTTATTTTGAACACCGAGTTTTGAAAGTTATATATTATTTTTCTTTTATGAAAGATGAAATGTATTTAGTAAGTGATATTTTACTTCTTCATTTTTATTTTATCATGAAGGATACATCCAGATAGTGATTTTTTGGTAGTGTGGAGCAACAATGGTGAGAAAAATGTGGTACGACTCGGCGATATCATCATCCCAAGTGGCAACATAAGCATCAATGCGCATGTTATATGGAAAGATGACCAAGTGTGGGAGGGGACCGTCCTTGGTGTTGAGCCAAAAGAAGATAGCACTGGTGAACCAGAAGATGACTCTAATACTGGCGAGTCAGAGGAAGACATGGACGGTGATGACAAGGAGTCTGTCAACTCAGATGACATCACTATAGCTGAGTGGGTCTCTCTCAAGAGAAAGGATGGCACATCGGTATTGGTCATGAATGATGGTAAAGAAAAGAAAGAACATTATTTGTTTGTAGCACTTTAAAAACAGTTTTATTCTATGTTGCCTGCAATTACCATAATAAGCATTTTTTTACCTCTTACATCTTTGCAGACTAAATTAAATGTTCATATAGCTCAATGGAATCTATCTTGAATTTACTGATCAATTACCAGATACATTTGCAAGTTGTGATGTTTTTACTCCTAGGGGGACATTACCTGCTTACATAATCTGTAATCAACATGACTTTTCAAATGACTTCTGCCCTAATAATATATTTTTATGTGACATGAATAAATCTAGTTAAGGGTGGAGCATTGTAGATGGTTGCCTCTTAAAAAGAAAACTATCATTATGATGACATGGCCAAACCCTGCATTTATTTCTCATTTCTCACTTCTATTTTTTTCATACAGACTGAATGTTCATAATTTGTTGACGGTATAGATGTAATGATTCTCTTGAAAAGAGCATTTTTTCCCACTTCAGGTACCGAAGGTAACAATGATGGCAAAGAAAGCATCAGTCAAATCTTCAATCAAAAGGAGATATTAAAGAAGTCTCTACCAGACCACCAAAGTCTATGTAGCCACTACGTCTGCACTGAAGAGATCTTTGCAGCCTGTTCGCATTGCAATGCACTGCTTTGTTTCAACCATTTCATAGCTGATGATTGTTCAAACCACATAGACTGAATGTAAGAAAATCAAATTCCTCATCTGTTAATGTTTTGAACTTTATATCAAAATAAAATAAGAGTATGAAGAAAAACAAGACTACAAATTCAAACTTTTAAATGGAATATATTTTTATCAGGATGTTTTATAATTTACAACAATTTCATTCAATTTGAAATACAGTATAGATGCATATTTGCAGTACCATGGGCCCTACAGTTCATGAAAATAGCAACTTTGGCTTTTGAATTTTATTGGCAGATAGCAACATTCGCATATATATTTATTGCTTTCCTAGAATTCATTTTCAACATTGTATTCAGGAGTGATAGTTTCAATATTAGTTTTTCAAGGAAAGAAATTGATGTGTCATACATTCAACATGAC
The DNA here is from genome assembly GCA_001188425.1 of Eucidaris tribuloides. Classification (NCBI taxonomy): domain Eukaryota; kingdom Metazoa; phylum Echinodermata; class Echinoidea; order Cidaroida; family Cidaridae; genus Eucidaris; species Eucidaris tribuloides. The sequence goes on along the minus strand of JZLH01S0174364.1, from coordinate 9,897 downwards.
TGAATCTTGATTTTATTCTGTTTGCCTTATTTAGAGCATAGGCCTACACCTTTATTCCTCAATGTGGTTTACACTCTAGATGAAGCTAAATAATATTATATTTTCATGTTATTTACTATTTTCTAGCATATTGATGTGGGTCAGGATTATTGTGGAGCTACCAGTGCCCAGGGGAAGGAGGCTATTGATGACGGTGGAGCTACCGACGCCCAGGGGGAGGAGGCTGTTGATGATGACAATGGAGCTACCAACGGCCAGGGGGAGGAGGCTGTTGATGATGACACTGGAGCTACTGATGCCCATGGGGAGGAGGCTATTGACAATGACAATGGAGCTACCAACGGCCAGGGGGAGGAGGCTGTTGATGATGACACTGAAGCTACCAACGGCCAGGGGGAGGAGGCTGTTGATGATGACACTGGAGCTACCAACGGCCAGGGGGAGGAGGCTGTTGACGATGACAGTGGAGCTACCGACGCCCAGGGGGAGGAGGCTGTTGAGGATGACACTGGAGCTACCAACGGCCAGGGGGAGGAGGCTGTTGAGGATGACACTGGAGCTACCAGCCTTACCTCAGAACAAACACAAGATGAAGATGAAGATGAAGACGCAGAAGAGGTACTTCCATGAATTCAAACACATAATATATATTATAGAAATGGACTAAGCAAAATGTAATTTTGCTAATAGAATTGGAAAGTAAGTAAATTCTAGTCATAAAAACTTTTACAATTTAATAAAATACCATATTTAGTCATTACTGTTAAATGAGAAGTTCACCATGTTGACACTCACCTAAACAGGGCAGAATATACCTTGTGCGTGCTCACCTAAATGTGAAAAGATTTTAATGGATATTATATCAAACTTTGGATTTGTTTTTTCATTTTATATTCTTGTTCAGTTTAACCACAGCCTCCATGTTTATTCATACCGGTGATGAAGCCCATAAGAAGCTAAATATCATTTTCCCACATCTATGTCATTAATTTATTTTTGTTGGTTATTTTATGTTTTATTGTGTCATTGATTTTCTCATCCAGAGTTATGATTTACATTTACTTCATTTTTTCTTCTTTATGTTTTGTTTACAACTATATCTCAGATGCAAAAACGATTAGAACATTTTGAAGCAG
>JZLH01S0174319.1:2480-16047 GCA_001188425.1 Eucidaris tribuloides | reverse complement strand
ATTCATGTAGTGTAGGTGTTTTGTTGTTGTTGCATTTTTCTGACTTCCATCCAATTATTAGTTGATACATTAAATTAAATCAATCAATCGATCAATCAATCAATCAATCAATCAATCAATCAATCAATCAATCAATCAATCAATCAATCAATCAATCAATCAATCAATCAATCAATCAATCAATCAATCAATCAATCAATCAATCAGTCCATCATTCAATCAGCTAATCAAACAGTTCATCAATCAATCAATCAATCAATCAATCAATCAATCAATCAATCAATCAAACAGACTATCAATTTATTCATCCATTAATCAGTCAATCAATCGGTCAATCAGCTAATCAAACAGTCTTTCAATCAATCAAACAATCAATCAATCAATCAAACAATCCATCAATCAATCAATCAATCAGTCAATCAATATACATTAATATCAATCCACCCTTCCATCTCTCAATGTGTATATATTTTTGGAAATCTTAGTAAAAGTGAAAACTGTAATTACCTTGCATTGCCTGAATGTACAGTAGGTCTATTGACTTTCCTTCCAAGGAAATGAGTTCAGCAAAGTAGTTCATCATCATACACTTTCGAAATCAACCTGTCTAAATTTATAATGATGATCATGAGGTACGAAAACACACTCCATCCCACTAGTGTCATTACTTAAATGAATGGGCAGATTTTGGTACAGGGAGCTCCATGAATGCAATGACTGTTTATTTAATTTCGATTGCTACAAAAAATAAAGTAAATACAAATCAATGGTCTCTGCATGGATCTAGTAGGATCTGTGGTCTCTGTAAACACTTAATGTGCCACACACAAAAAACAATAACAACAACTGTTTGTCACATTAAACAAAAATAGCAGGATTGTAGGCTGCCCCCCCCCCAAAAAAAAATAAATAAATACTACCATCAGGTATACTGTAAATGGTTTCGCCTGTGAAAATTTCACAACCAAATATTTGTCTACGTGGAAAATGACATTTAACACTGTCTATGCTTTAATAGTTTATGGTATTTAAAGCTCAGTGACATGATTGGGAGAAATAAAAAAAAATGTCTTAAGAGCCAAACTGTTTGAAAGATAAACCAAATGTACACCAGCTGGAGTGGATCTCCTGGCTGGAAGGATTTGTCTTGGGTTTGTTTACTTAAGGAGAATTAAGCATGAACAGGCCAGCAGTTTAATTTTATCAGGGCACGACAGATTTAATGCCCATAGGAGGCTACACTACAAATTGGTCTGTTACAAGGCATACTGATGGCCATTACTTTAAAATGGGTCAACTTTTGACTACAAAATTTTCACAGTAGAATCCCTGCACAGTTTACTTGATTCTAGAATAGTTTTTACCCCAAGATGAGGACTACCCCTCAATCATGTCATTTACCTTTAAGGGTATGTGTGTGTGTTTTTGGTCTAACCAAGTGGCTTTGTGTAGGTTCATTTTCTATTGGGGTCAGAGTTTAATTCAAAACTGGTAAATAAATGCTCACTCAGGCCAGTGTCTTGTTTATATTTGATTACAGATATAGGCTAACATTGTGTAGCATCAATTAAAAAACAAACTGTCAAACTGTGATATCTGAGCTACATAGTAGTGCTTAAATGCCAAATAAAACATGCTATAATTATTGTCTACTATTGATAATTGCTTACATTGTTTACAAGGATGTCTCTTTATCACCATCATCCCTATCATCGCCATCACCATTATCAGCATTGCCATCATTATCATCATCAGCATCACCACCACCACCACCATCACCATCACCACTGCCACTACAACCATCATCATCATCATCATCATCATCATCATCATCATCATCATCATCATCATCATCATCATCATCATCATCATCATCATCATCATCATCATCATCATCATCATCATCACCACCACCACCAGCACTACCATCATATCATTACTGTCATCAACATTACCATCACTGTCACCAATGTCACTATCATTGCCATTAGTATCACCATTACCATCAACACCATTATCATCACCACCATCACCACCATCACCACCATTATCATCACCATCATCATTATCATCGCCATCACCATCACCACCAGCACTACCATCATATCATTACCATCAACTCAACATGACATCACCATCATCATCACCATCGTAACCATCATTATCATCATCACTATCACCATCATTACCATCAGCATCATCAGCATCACCATCATCACAGAAATCTTCACTACCATGATCATCATCATCATTAGTATCACCATTACCATCATCAACACCATTATCACCACCACCATCACCACCATCACCACCATCATCACCACCACCACCACCACCATTATCATCACCACCATCATCACCACCATCACCACCACCACCATTATCATCACCATCATCATTATCATCGCCATCACCATCACCATCAGCACTACCATCATATCATTACCATCAACTCAACATGACATCACCATCATCATCACCATCGTAACCATCATTATCATCATCATCATCATCATCATCATTATCACCATCATTACCATCAGCATCATCAGCATCACTATCATCACAGAAATCTTCACTACCATGATCATCATCACCGTAATCAGCACCACTACCATCAGCATCACTATCATCACAGAAATCTTCACTACCATGATCATCATCACCGTAATCAGCACCACTATCATCACCATATCATCACCGTCATCACCATCACCATATCATCATCACCATCATCATCAATGTCATAATCATCATCATGTTCATCAAGTTTTATGTATAGATTTCCACGCATTGTCAACTCGATTCTCCCGGATCGATATCATCAAGTCCATATGTATGTCAACAGTGTTGATATATTTCAAGACATTTTTACTACCAATGCAGAACACATAAGATTACATAATTAATTGAACATCACAAAGTATACATTGTAAAAAGCAGCAGAAACACAACAAAATTATATAAGTGTCAGAATTTATTAGATAACTATTATAAAATATACCAAGAAATTTCATTCATAGACATTCAAACAAATACATACAAATAGTTACTAGACCCCCGCAAGATAACATTCCCCAAAACATGCAGTATATCAAATGTATTTGGTATGTAGTGTGCATTAGCATGTGAATAAATAATGGCGGTGGTGATCTCAAATCTCCAATCTATAAAATATTTTACAATTATTGGTTGACATATCACCATGAACAATATTGTAAAAATATTTTATAAATCACACCGAGGATCAATTTCATGTTTCTCCCTGATAGAAAACGTATGGAGGTAGATAGAAAGTTACACGTAAAGGTGATAAAAGCAAGAGACACAAAGACATAATTCTGAAAATTTATGAATACTAACACTGGTGCAAAAGATATAACAGAAGTATATAATTCTTTCAGATTAATGCAATAGTACTTTTACAATAGATTTTACAAAACACTTAATGTCATGTAAGTACTTAGCAGTTGGGTAAAGATAAAGATATTAAGATATACCATTCGTTTTTTATATATGAAAGACAATGTATCATACGTGATATATTCAGTTCTATTACTACACTGGCAGATTGCAAGTTACATTCTCTAAGATATGAATGGAAAATTAGTTGTAGTCCACTGATACATTCTGGTCGATGTTTGTGTGGAACTGAATCAATCTTTTGGAAATGGAAATGTATCACCTTTGTCTTTCCAGTTCAGAAAGACACCTCAAATATATTTGAGATTATGGCAAAGTAACTGAAAGACTGCACACAATGAATCACTTGCAAAGCAGGCCACAATGATCTATGAACGTGTGGGAGTAAGAACATGATATGTGAAAATAATTTTACATGAAAAATATTTTGGAAAGACGTAAAAGTTATCTCGGAAAGACTTATGAGTTCAATTACTTATGCAACCATTTATACATTTCAAGTATGTTAATGAATCAACTTTTTATTCCATTGATTATGTTTAAGTAGTACTTATCGATAATAATATATTTATCAGAATACATACAGATTTAAGCATATTTTGGAACCAAGAAACATATTTCTCAATGATTGTGCTTATTTTGCTATAATGGTATTATGATATCTTTATGAAAGTAAAGTAAATACAAACAAAATTATATTGAATTGTAGTCTTTAGATGTCTGATAAGTCTGATAATGCTTCTAATTTTTTATATTAATGTTAATCAGTTGAATATTTTCCATCAATTAAAATAGTCATTCCTCAGAATTGAGTTTTGCTATCTTATTCTTCATTCATAGAATATGTACACCTATTTGCACCATTTTTGTTTTCAGCCAAAGGCAACCAGAAACACTATTTTCCAGTGAAAAATATCTAACAGTGTAAAGCCACATGTACTTATAAGTCGAAATAAGAGCTATTTCTATTATTCCCATACAAATAAAAATGATTTTAAAACTACACACCATTACGGAACACATATCAGAATACAACGATAAGGATAGGATAAATATTATTAATGATGCAGCGTTACCCAGTATATACACACAGAACCCACACAAATAGATATATAAAATGGACTTACAAAAATACAGAGTAGAAATGTGATTGTTCAATACATACAAATACAAGATGTCCATATTAAAAATATATCAGATATAGCCTCTTTGTCTTGGACGAAATATATAAATAATACTGATTACATTCTTTGGTTTTCCTGTAATAGGCGATTTCATGTTCTAAACGTAGTTGAAACAGATTGTTACAATATTTCTTTTTCATGTGTTTACAGTGGCAAATCTGTTGAAAGGGAGTGGGGGAGGGGTAGTAGTGTGAGAATTTTTTTTGTCCCCCCCCCCCCAGCCAGATTTGTCTATGGCGTGTGTGAATGGATTGAAATATACAATAAAATGTGAAAAAGCATTAGATATATTCTCGATACAGGAGTTTTTTTTTTCATTTATGGATATGAATAAATAGTTCATCTCTATAGGCAGTACTATGATTTTAACATCAAAATTGTCATTGTACACATGTATGTGCACGATAATACATACATAGTTAACAGTACAGTACATCACGTTAGTTTCACATTAGTCTTTACATCACTAAACTATAACTACTTAATATTTTTTTGGTCATTACATAGACATTCAATTCTGACTACACATACATATTTCAACCATGGTAATTTCAATAGACAGATCAGTGCAATCTCGTTGAATTCCAACTAAGCTACGATACTAAGAGAGACTTCAGAGCAACAGACACAACTTTGAAAATTCTTCAATTACAGTAAGTGAATATTGATCTCATCAGTATTATTAAATCCTAAATTCTGGCATTTCAAAAACTTTAATTTTCATAAGAATACTTCCCTATCCAACCATAAACTGTCAGATAAGACACTAGACCAAGTAACTTTAGCAACACTTTAAACAATTCTATGCTTTATGCTTCTGTTCACATTTATGGTATTATTGTTTTTTCAGTGTCTTTATTTGTGGAAAATTAATGTTACTGACCTTTATTTTGATACAGACCTAACACATCATAACATTTTTTTAACCAAAGATAACCAAAGATTGTTGGCTGTAGTCTTGTGTAACTCTGTAGCTAAACCCAGGCCTATGTTACCATCATGAAAAGCACAGTTTGATTTTCTTTATTTCATTGCTACCAAGAAGACATGACATAATCAAATAAAATCAGTAATTCTCACAACTATCAGAATTTGTTATTGCTATTATCATTTCCTTAGTCATCAATACTTTTTTGTTATCTCATTCAAAAACACAGTCAAATGTCATCACCTGCATATGACCGGTCAAGAACATTCTTTGTTTCTGTGCACTTTTGTTTCAAGGTAAAGTTAGGTTTAAGCAGACAAGGGCTGTGAAACAAAGAGTCGTACACATAAAATAACATCAATATTTGTCACAGACGATAAGCAATCTTTGGTATATGTTTTGTAAACTACATAGCTGCAAAGCTGACTCTCCAATTATTGCATCTCCTAAAGTTATCAGATCTGAAACCAATAAAAAATGTGTCCAATATCTTTCTGCATTGCCTTTATAAACAGTTCAAGTGCCTGTAACATCATAAGTTCATAACACAAATTCTGTGGTGACTGAGTAGCACACTTAATCAAAAATACTCAGTGATTTACGCTTTTCCTGAAAATTTTTGTTTTGTAGACTATTGTCATCACAAAATTTATCACTCTCAGCTTTCAAAGTTTCCACTTTTCTTTAACATAATCATTGGAATACACAATTCTAACTATCTAGGCTTCCCTACTGGCGTTACATGTCGTCTCGGAATACCAAATTCTTCTTGTCCCCCTCCTCCTCTGCGGGGCTATAGGCTGGCGATTGGGGCGGGGTCTGCAGGTCCATTTCGGGGAGAGGTACCATCACCCTCATCTGACCCCCACCACCCATCATCTCCGGTGGGGGTGGGGGCAGCTGAGAGGCATCGATCCCACCGGGAGGGGGTCCAGCCTTCTCTGACATCATGACAGCCCCACCGTCAGGGAGGGGGGCCTTGGGGAGGCCTGTGTTGGGGTCCCATCCGTCGGCCCTCAGTTCTTCGTCGTTCATGTAGATGGCTTCGTCAGGTTTCGTCCCGGCATTGGCATAAACAGGATTCTCAAAGGTCGTGGGGTCATTCTGCAAAACAGATGTAAATGACAGATATGGAAATGTAATGCTGGAGTAACATATCCTTGTATCTAAAACAGGGTGATAGCCATAAAGTGTCTCGCCCTATTACTGACATGTTTGCCCTCATTTGACCTTTAACCTACGTAAGTGACCTTTGTCTCCAGTATAACATTTTGGTCCCTATAGGGCATCTACCAATCAGTTTGGTTACACACGCGCTGATGGTTTCAAAGTTATCAATCCCAGTAGAAATCCGCAAGTTTAGATTAACATTTGACCTTTGACCTACATACATGACCTTTGGTCCTCAAATAACATTGAGGCCCCAGTAAGGCATCTACCCTTCAATTTTATAGGCTGATGATACAAAGTTACCAACACCAGCAGAAACTTGCTGGTACATTCTAACAGTTAACCTCATTTTACGTTTGCCCCACATACATGACCTTTGACCCCCAAATAACATTGAAATCCCTGTAAGGCATCTACCATCCAAGTTTGGTTACAAACAAGCAAATGGATACAAACTATTCAAGTTTCATATGGACAGCAGATGGATGTTGCTAAGGATCCCTTGGTCTAGCTCCACCTTGGTGGCTTGACAAAAATGGAAAATTTTCAAGAGAGCTAAAAACATCATGGCTGCTTTCATACTGAAGCAAATGTAATTGTTTTCATTTCACCTTGCCACTGTAGCTTCATTGTTTGAGATTAAATTCCAAGATTTGGACAGAGGAAAATCTGGCTTCCTAGCTACAAAATTGGGATACAGTATAATATTAACGTATCTTGAGAAATTATATGATTTGACTTAAACAGAGAAGTATTTGAGAGAGTGTTTGAACTGTAATACTCACTAAAGCAAAAAGCAGAAAAGAAATATGAGAACAGAATAGCTAAGCAATATCATCAAATAGAGCAAATATAAAAGATAACATGAAAGAGTTTGAAAATTTAACGTGAGAAAAGGAATGATTAAAAAAGACTGAGAGTTTATGCAAAGAACAAACATAAACAAAAGAAACAAGCAAACAAACAAGCAGGCAAACAACAGGAACACAGGGAAGGGAAACATGAGACAAACATAAGAAAGACACTGAAATTGACAAGGTAGATGGACATACCGGTCCCATATCCGGTTGGAATGGCAGCTCAACATTGGTTCCTGTCCTATAGCTGACACGACCCTCATCCTTGGGAGTTTTCACAATTCTAGATGAACAAAGAGGAGGATGGAATTATCAAAATATGATCCAAGTATTATTGTAAAGGCTCAATTTACCAACATATATGAACACTCAATCAATCAATCAATCAACTGAATAAAGTAATACGGAAATGCTATTACTGACATTCCCAACATCACCATCACCATCCATAATCATACCCTATCAACTACATCCATATTTGCCTGGGCATCACCTAACCAACAAAAAGTCACTTCCTGGCTTAAAAATATGAGTTTTGAGTCAATTTTTGGTTTTTGAAGTTTTTGCACAACTCTTTTTTTCTAGCTAAATATGATGTTTGGACACATACAAAGTTTCCTGGGAAGTGGTATTTTTGCAGGGTTGTTTTTCTTGCCCCATGTTTACTTCCTAGAATGAAAATAATGTGCCCAAAAGACTGAGAATAATAATAATACATGGGATTTTAATAGCGCCATTATCCATTTTAGTTAAATGCTCAAGGCGCTTTATGACAAAAGAACAGCAAAAGAAATATAACAAGAACAACAAAATAATTTTCACACCATGAAAAAAAGGGTAAATGTCTGCCTTCAAAATGCACAACTGAACAAATGTGTTTTTAGGTTGCCCTTAAAGGACGTCAAAGAGTTTGACTCCTTCAGCTCCTGTGGAAGTGCATTCCACAGGGCTGGTCCGGCATGAGCAAAAGCTCGATCCCACCAGGATTTCCTGGACAATGGAACATGTAAAAGACCAGAGAACACACTTCTATTTTGTGTCAGTAGCATTGTCTCATGCTTTATTGCACATACAGTTTATTTGGTACCATTAGAAAGCTTTGAGTGTGAGAAATCTGATTGTGATAAAATTATTTTAACCCGTTGGAGACTAAGTACAAGTTAACTCGTGCTGGGGTTTATGGAAAATGCGTGTTATAGAGAAATTAAATCGTCTCCAACGGGTTAAATACTCAAAGTAGAAATTGTCAGGACCATTACATGCTGTATAATAACATCATGTCCTCAATCTTTTAATGATTAACTGTCTATCTAGCTGTCATGTGACATACCAGCTGACTTGCCACATGACATGTCACCTGACTTACCCCGTTCTCCTCCTAATGTAGATGAAGATACTGACAGCTACGATGAGAACGACGATAGCAACAGCGACAGCGATTCCTGCCGTCGCACCAGCATCTGGAAGAAGGATAAAAAAATCCATACGTCATTATGTTTTATAAAATGGTTGTAAATATCTCAGCCTTCTGATTGGTTGAAAGATGTGTATTATTCTCTCCTAACTCACAACCAGTGAATTAGTAAGCAGACAATCAACATTAGTGTAGGTCATGAGACAAGTTATCGCTTTCAATGCGATCTGGATGTAGCTATCCTTAATTATGATATGCAATTTCTTTGCAGATAAAAAAATATCAGAAAGAATATTTTTTACCAAAAATTTGCATTCTACAGGCTGTTTTAAATGAGGTATAGGCAAAAATATGATTTTATACATAAATTTTCATGATTAATTATTCAAAAATAGAAAATATGTGTTTGTTTTAAAATTGTTTTTAAAAAGCATTACTGTCTTGTATAGTACATCCAGCTCTATGCCCATGCAAATTTTTGCAGGGATCACACAATCAGCCGAGATCTTGGGGGGGGGGGGGTCAAATTAGCCCCCACCCAGGCTATGCAGTTTCAAAATAGTCTAGGCTAATAAGGGTTAAGCGCATTAAACAATGAAAATCTAATATCTTTTGCAAAATTTACAATGTATATAACACCCGGGAGGGGGGCAGAAAAGGGGAAAGGTGGAAAGGGGGAGGGGCAGAACATAAAATAAGTTGCTGTAACTTACTAAGGCCACCTGCTGTTTGCTTCTGAGCTGCACAGTTTTCACCGGTCCAGTCACCAATACACCTGTAATAGGAATCAAAGATATCAAAATAATAAAACATATTCTATATTGGAATCAGTCAGATGTAAATACATGGAATTCAAACATGTTTGATCGCAAAACGGGATAGCTCCACTTTAGTAACGTTGGAGAAAAAAAAGCATCTCTTTGCCCGAGTTTGAACATGTACACGAGCCTATGGAAAAATTGAAGTAAAACCCCAAATATTGTGTACTTGCTTGTGGGATTTGGCTTCAAATTTCATATTATTGCTGGGTAAGTAGGTGGCAAATGTGAAGACGATAAAAAAAAATCAATTTTGCTGAAAACGAAAACCCGTTTTGCTATCAAATTCTTCAAATACACAGAAATCTAATAATAATAATAATAATAAAAATAATAATAATAATCATCATCATCATCATCATCATCATCATCATCATCAAATAATAATAAATCATTGATTGAGTGCAGTGACTACCGGTATGTGTATGTATTCTGCTGTGCTGCAAGAGCTCCTAAATGTAACTATAAGGTGAAGCAGAAAAATAAGTCTAAGATGTTAAAACTAGTGAATTTTCACATTTAATTTAAAGCAGCGTACTCAGATAAGATATTGCAATTTTGATCATTGGATCTATCATCAAATTAATGCTTATGTTTTGAAAACTTCTAAACACTGTAGAGATGGTGGGTTGCATGCGTAGTGGAATATAATACATAAAAAGCATGGAATGTTATCAAGCATTTAACACAAACATTACTTTACTAACCTCTCCATGCCCCAAACTCCTAAACTTCATACACTTACATGATGCAGTTACTATGGCAACAACAGGATTAACTTACATGCAAGTACCATCATCCTGACAGAACCCTCCATTCAAACAAGGGCAGTTAGGAATAGGGTCAGGGAGGGGACGCTCTTCCAACCGAGCTGTGAGGGGGAAATAATAGCAAACAAGCAAGCAAGGTTGAAAAGGGCATATTAAATCATGACAACAGAAATGCTGCAATATTATAGCAATGTTACAGCTGTGAGGGGAAAATAAAAGCAAACGAGCAAGCAAGGTGAAAACAAATCACGCAAATTAAATCAATATGATGATAGAAATGCAACAATGTGTTAAAGTCCCAAATTCAATGCACGATACCTACTGAATATCAGCAGGCACCACAGTTCAAGCAATAGCTGGCAACAACTGTTCCTAAATGTGACAAGTCCCAGACTTGGTTGTTTCATGCTAGCATTGCAATATTGCTTGTTGTGTACTTCTACATAAGGGTGCAGAACCTTCTTCAAGTTTACATGCTGTTTCCATTTCAAAGAAAAGTTGGCACAAAATAGTTAATACATGCTTTTCCAACTTGAAATGAAATTACTACAAGCTGTTACAGACTTTATGTTACGGTTTCATGAAGAAAAATCCCACTGCGGTATGCAATATTTCGTGTAGTGTTTTAGGCGAGTTTTTGCATAGTTGCTCAGGAACTTTCACTGTAAAATCATGATTTTTCAGTGGTGTACTGGTAGTGTGAATGGTCCTATTCACTAAGGTGCGCCATGCGAAAGCACCTGTCCGGAAAAATGTGGTCCAGAGAAACTGCCAATATTTTCATTTTGGTTTCGTTTTAAGCCACTAAATTTTGACAGTAGGAAGAGAGAAAAAAAATTATTCTTTCAGATAAGTCAAATTTAAAAACTTTGAGTTGGACAACCCAAATGACACATTTTGGTCTATTACAGAGAAATGTAATGTGTGATTTTTGTTGATTTGGAGCTGGGTGGTCACATATTGTTGATTGAGCGGTGTTGCAATGTCTTACCGCTGTGGCAATGGTTGTCGTCTCCTCTCTGAAGGCGGTCTCCATCCGGGCAGCCACATGAGAACCCACGCGTCTCCATGTTGTTCTCCATGATGGGGGTGATGAAGCACAGGTGAGAACAGTGCTCTCTGACGGTACCCTGGCAGCGGTTCGGGACTGGGAGGGGAGAAAATATGATGATGATGATGGTTGTTATGTACAAGGACCAAGACCTGAACCAAGACCCTCACCCAGAACTGGACCAAGACCTGAACCAAGACCCTCACCCAGAACTGGACCCAGACCAGGACCCAGACCACACCCAAACATGGACCTGAACCTGTACCCAGAACCGGACCAAGACCCAGAGCCAGTCCTGGATTCAGAGCCAGACCCAGATCCAGAACCAAACTTAGAACCAGACCCAGATCTGGACCCATGTATATGTTCCATGATGGAACGGTATTCTCTGACTGTACCCTGGCAGCAGATGGGGACTGGGGGTGAGAGATGATGCTAATTAGGGCTAGTGTAAACAGACCCAGACTTGGACCCAGAACTGGACGCAAACCTAGACCTAGACCCCAAACCGGACCCGGACCTGGCCCTAGACCAGGAATAACACTTGGACCAAGATCTTGAACCAGAACCAGATGTGGACCTAAACTTGAATCCAGAACTGGACCCAGGACTGGACCTAGAACAGGAACCAGACATGGACCCAGACTCAGATCCCGACATGGACCCGGACGGACAGGACTTGGAACAATGTACTGCAGAATACCCCATCATGACAAAGTGTCATATTTGGGGGAAGATCATGGAGCCAACAATGCAATTGAGAGTAACTAGATATTATATTAATGGGCCACCTATGCCAACCATGTGATTGAAAGTACCTCGATATTATCGTTGTGTGCCCTGTAGAAGGGCCTTAGCATTATGTTCCTGGCAGAAGGGCCTGAATAGTAAATTTCTATAATTTCAGAAATATTGCCCTATTTGACATTTGCACTTAATAGGCTGACAGAAGCTCAGTCTTAAAAATATCACAATGCTTTCATTTTAGGTAAAGAATCCCAATGGTTTTCGAGTTAAAGGCAATTTAGTGTCATGGTCCTTCTGCAAAGAACATATGCAAGGGCTCTTAGAACTTCAGCTAGGGCATACAATGTTATATCAATGGGCTTACTATGCCAAACATGTGTGTGATAGATGAAGATACTCCTCATCTTGGAAGCCCCAGCTATGGGGGTGAAGCGATGTTTTAGTTTCAAACAGAAACAGGTACATAGAAATAATACTGTCACTTACTATTGTCCACAGATTGAAAGTACATTCGAAAAGCACAAATCTTTAATTACTATTTTGACTTAGAGCTGAAACTTTTTGCTTGTTCATTTTGGCAAGTAAATCAATTTACATAAATTTCCGCTTGCCAGAAGCAAAATTCACTTGACCCAGGCAAGTGGGCAAGTGCGAGTGACGAGCCTTGTTTATATCTCTTTACTTGAACTTGTCCTGTTATCTTTTTTGCTTCTATTATTTGGTTTGATTCTAGTTGATGTTTGTTTCTCATGTATAGTTAGTGGATTGCGTTAACACATACGAAGTAAATACTTAAAGATTGTGTCATTGATTTGCACGTCAAAACATCTACGTGAATGAATCGATGAAATCATATCCAATGTGAAGATTAATATAAATAAACACCTCTCACAGAGACTTGGGTAAATATTGAGTTTTGTGAAAATCTGGACGGTTAAAACTTCATCCTTTTTCAAATTGCTCGGAAGCAAATCAAAAAATACGCGATGTCAAACGTACACGTGCCGTTCCAAAATGGTCCGGATCAGCGTTAGCCAAAGGTCGCGCAGGGGATAGCCGTTAACCAATCAGAGGGCTGCGCTGGTCTTGGTACGGTTGCACAGTAACCGCGATTCGCATTTTGAGCAATTGAAACTCACAGATAAGAACAACATTCTGGTAACATTCTTATTAGTTTTTCTCATAAAACACATATTCATGACGTA
>JZLH01S0174286.1:5822-20262 GCA_001188425.1 Eucidaris tribuloides | reverse complement strand
TATATAATTAGGAAAACACAGGTTTTCAGTGATAAATCAAACACCCTTGTTCTGAGTATAACCACCATATTTTCTTGTAATTTGAGAGCATACAGTGCTGCGACGCGGCTTGTGTGAATTTTTGTTAGTTCAACAATATCCCCACATCCCCCTTTACAGGGAATAGCTTTAGTAGCTGTTGCAGCTGGAAAACTTTGCAACCTACTTTTCCCCACTTACCCAGCTTTCAGCTACTTTAAGGGTTCGCGTCCTTCGCGACTACTCCCACCCGCCCCATCGAATGTTACCCAAGCTTGCTAGTTTTAAAAGACCCGTCATCGTGCCATAAAAGGACACCGGGACCCTTAAAGACACAAATTAACAATGACCACTGTTTAACAAAATGTGAGCTGCATAATTCCACCATAAGTGTCTTTGATGAAGTCTAAAAGGTGAGCTCTGAAAAATACGTATCTCAATAATCATTTAATGCTTTAAGACGTGAAAATCAATGAGTAGTCAGGTTGACCGGATTCACCATGCCCATTTCCTCCCAAAGAATATTGAGTGCAGACCTAGTTTATTTTATACTCCACCGCAGAGGTAATTCCAACGGTGATGTATATTCATGCATATCTTGCCAGTGGCAGCATAACTTGCAAAACTTTTGTATTCTAGGATGTTTATTTGTCCATTATGTAGCTCAGATATCAAAGTTGTTGTTTTTTAATTGAAGCTCTAGTGTTTATTTGTGTCTTTAATTTGTGCTTAGTGCAGACTTGTTTACTTGAAAATTGATCCGTTCTCTTTAACAATTGTGTTATCTCATATTGGTCAACAAGTTGGTGTAACTTTTCTGTTACAATTAACACACCACATCCTCATTTTGTCTGAAAACAGATTTTTAGGATTGGTGAGGCTAGGTTAAGCGGATACTAGTAACATTAATTTAATACTTGCTGCATGACACCAATCATTAACAACAGTTGATATTGATTGTTTGAATGATGGATCGACTTATTGATTGATCGATTAATTGATTGGTTGAGTGTGTGAATGAACGATTAGTGTATAGATTTATTGATTTTAATATGAAGTTTATGTAGTAGGTGTTTAGTTGAACTTGTCAAGTTTGATCTTTCAAACTATATGTCAGATAAAAATGAAATTCAATAAGGACTTATAGCTGAATAGTGAACAGTTTTGTTCAAGGTGGTTTGAATCAGTTTTATGAAATTCGTGCTTAATTTTTTAAGATAAGGATCAGATTTTGCTCAATGGACAGTCCAACATTCTGTGCAAATAAAAATTAAAACTACACAGGAATCAGTTGGTGGGTGTGTGTGTGTGTGTGTGTGTGTGTGTGTGTGTGTGTGTGTGTGTGTGTGTGTGTGTGTGTGTGTGTGTGTGTGTGTGTGTGTGTGTGTGTGTGTGTGTGTGTGTGTGTGTGTGTGTGTGTGTGTGTGTGTGTGTGTGTGTGTGTGTGTGTGTGTGTGTGTGTGTGTGTGTGTGTGTGTGTGTGTGTGTGTGTGTGTGTGTGTGTGTGTACTTAGTCCCCACACAATACCAATAGACAGTGGCTGTGAATTGGCGAAGGGTATAATGCAAGCATGTGTTTCTGTGTTTAGTCATACACTAGATTTTGTCATTGTCATTGTTTTAAACAAAGGGGATGAACAATACTAGTCGTGGTCAGGGTTATTCGTTATGAGTACTAATGAAACATTCATCTACATTGGACCCATAGATGAAAAGCTGCACACCAGAGCTTCAATTCACAGCCATTGTCTATTATATACTATTGTGTGGGAACTATAGGTTCACACTCTCATATATACCCACTTATTGACTCCTGTACAGTTTTAATTTTGTACAGAGGGTTGGACATTGGGCAAAATCTGAACCCTAAAACAAGAATTTCATAGAACCGATTTATGATATCTTATTCAAACCACCTTCAACGAAACTGTTCACTATATGTTCAGCTATAAGTTATTATTTAATTTCAGTATAATCTGAACTATAGTTTGAGTTATTACAGATCAAACTTGAAAAGTTTAATTTTAAAAACTTAGTATTATGTTCTGTGTTTCACTTACTTTAATGTACCTGCGCCTCGAGCACTTATCCCGGGGGCACATTTGTTTTTTTTTTTTTGGTTTTTTTTTGGGTATTTCGGTGCATTATAAAATGTGACTATTATTGCTACTATTATCATTAAATTAATAGAAATAATAGATTAAATGAATGAATGATCGACTGATCGATCGAATGGTTGATTGATTGATTGATTGATTGATTGATTGATTGATTGATTGATTGATTGCTTGATTGATTGATTGATTGATTGATTGCTTGATTGATTGATTGATTGATTGATTGATTGATTGATTGATTGATCCACTCATGTGTTTCTTGTACCGACACAGAGGGGCATATACCACCACCATGGCGACTAGTCTGCAGCAAGTGGTCGATCAGAATGTGGGGTGTTCAATCTGCTTTGACTATTTCAATGAACCCAAACAATTAGCCTGCTCACACACATTTTGCCTAAGATGCCTGGCTCAGCTCTATGACTCTCAACCGAAGACTAATCAGATATCTTGCCCAGTCTGCCGCAATACCACCGACGTGAAAGATGGAGATGTGTCTACTCTTCCGA
Organism: Eucidaris tribuloides; assembly: GCA_001188425.1. NCBI lineage: Eukaryota > Metazoa > Echinodermata > Echinoidea > Cidaroida > Cidaridae > Eucidaris > Eucidaris tribuloides. The sequence goes on along the minus strand of JZLH01S0174286.1, from coordinate 17,618 downwards.
CAAATATACCTTTGAAATCTTTGGTGGAAGATGTCAAGCACGCACAGCGCGCCGGGAAGCAGATTTGCACGTATTGCGAGTCAGGTGATAAGCCATTGGCAGAAACGTACTGTCAGGAGTGCGAGGAATACATGTGCAACTCCTGTCATCAGGCGCATGATAAATGGAAGAAGAACTCTGGACACCAAGTAATCATGATGACTGACATACTCACTGGCAAATCATCCGTTAAAAAATATCGCAGATGCGAGACACATCGCGATGAAGAGGAGTCTTTCTATTGTATTGATTGCAGTAAATATGCCTGCTTTCGGTGTCGGGTGTTAGATCATAGTGATAAAGAGAAACATCAAGTAATAGAAGCCGAGGAGCATGACAAGAAGCACAAGGAAGACATCGAATCTCTGCAGCAGCGAGCTGCAATGAAGATATCGACAATCCGCAAACATATCGATGCAGCTAAGGAGAAGAGAAGCAAGGCGGAAGCATTCCTCGAAAAACAAATGACGGAAATCAACCGGGAGTACGACAGATCCGCGCAGCAGTTAAAACTGAGACGGGACAAGCTGATAAAAGAATGTAAACGACATTTACAGAAAGTAGTCGGTGAGTTCGCAAGTTTCGAGGATGATTGTCGTAAGCAAATTGCTAGTATTAGCAGTGCGAGTGAGTTAGTGGGTAATGGCATAGAGGCAACACCACACAGGCAAGCATGGACAGTGCATGACACACTATTTCACGACTTGCAAGAGATACTGGGTCAAGATGATACAGCCAGCTCACTGCCAGGGAAGACTAGAGGATGTGAGGAATGGCTGGAGTTCAAACGAAACGATGATGTGTTAAAATTGGGCAGTTTAGTTAAAAGGGAATGGAAAATTAAGAGAGCTATTAAACTGCCAAAGAATAGCATGAATGTCTTGGTGTCACTGCCAGATGGTAGGGTGGCTGTTGGCTATCACACAGGTGGAGGAATCCAGGCATTTTCCGTTGATGGTCCTGGGGAAACCAGGTTGAAGGGTGTGGGGATCCAAAGGGTGTCATTCTTGTCTGATGGTCGATATGTAGTACGAGATGACAATAACAATATCATACTCTACACACCACAGGGGAGGAGGTTAGGCGTCCAGTTTGATACATTGAGTCAGGATGAAGGGGGTTGGGGTGGTCTGGATGTAGACAAAGATGACTGCATCTATGCTAGTTATATGAAAATCAACAAGATCCATGTATTCAAACCAACGGGTGGGAAGGCAGTCAGGGAGATAGCGTGTGATGGCTATGAACCTATACAAATTTTTAATATGAAATCCACTAACCTGCTGGTAGTGAAGAGTAACTTCATGATCAGAGTGATAGATCAGAACGGTAGACGGAAACATGACGTCGCCAAAGCTGGTGTATATCCATACACAGCGGTATGTCAGGATGACACCATACTGGTTGCATGGGTGAAACACGAGGATGGCCTCGTTACCATCGAGAAGTACTCCAATAAGTTGAAGTATATGACAACTCTTGTCACAGATGAAAAGATACATATTCCAAAATGGAATTGGTACTGTCTACAAGAATTCTTGACAGGAGAGATAGCCTTCTGTACTAAAGACATATTGTATATCTTTCACTAGTCAACCGCCCCTGACATTGTGATTAACGTGGTTAAAGGGTTGTAAATGTACACGTGATTATCAAAGTGATTCCATTTACGTGAATATCTATGTCAAAGAGAAATGGCAAGATTGGAAGTATAGTCTTCACTGTTGGCCACAGTGCTCCCAGAATCAAATATACTGTTAAAGTTTCTGCTATGAAACTTTGTAGTCATACATTTTCTTTTGGTTGTAAAATTATTATCAGAAAATGCTGTCACAGCAAAAATTGCTGTGTAGCTTTCTACGGGATAAATGTCTATCAGGGCCAGAGATTGATTAATCACTGATGTATTGATGCTTGATTCAATGCACTCTTCCCTGTATATATTGGTATATGTTTCAACTTATTTGATTCTTGAGGCATGTTGGACTTCTCCCAATCAGGTCACTGCCCTTGAATTCCTGTCTTCTATACTTTAAAGACACTATATAACACTGTGGAAGACCCGTTTAAAAAATTGTCAAACTTTGCTATGTGACGCATCTGACAGTGTTTGAATGGACAAATAAACACCCTAGAATACAAAAGTTTGGACAGTTATGCTGTCACTAGTACAATATGTGCAGATACAAATTGACACATATTCTGCAACACAGCAGTCTATGGAGAAAAGCTGGAATGGTCTCTACAATGATTTTCACTTTTTAAAGCACTTAATGATTGTTTTACAATGCAATTTTTTCAGGGCTTCATTTTTTAGACCATATCAAAAGACACTAGTAGCAATGGGGAAACATGTAGCTCAGAGTTTTTAAAACTGGAAACATTGTTATACAATGCCTTTAAAAGCAAATTATGGGTAAGCTCCTCAATGTAGGCCTGCACGATACCGGAATTCAGTATATTGTTTCAGGTTTCTATAGTGTAAAAACTCCACTTTAACATTAACTGTTTTATTTCAATTATTATCTCATTACTTATTTTCAGAAAATGGCAATCAAATTTGTTGCGGAGCTTTCTTTGGGTTTGATTTCTATCAAGCTCATACTTTTATGTGAATGATTGCTTCCCCACATCCACAAATGTATAGAAATGTGCACGTTTTCCCCATTTTCTTTTAATAAAGTGATAAAATCTCAAATTTACAGGAAAATAATCGGTGTAAATATGCTAGCTTTATAAAGATATTGGGGGCTGTCCCACTGCTACATCAAAATAACATAACAAATTGTTTTACTGTCATACCTTTTATGTTTGTCACACTTTCTTGAAGGGTATAATTTGTGGTACAAAATTGCACCAGCTACACTCCTGCTCATAATTATGAAATATTTTGCTGATACTTAAGTTCTTTCTCCTGTATCGTCCAAACTTTTCAAGACAAGTGTTTATTTCACTAAAACGCAGTATGGGAAGCAATTTTGGATTTCGTGAGATGACTAAAGTAAAAACTAAAATACGTTTGAGCGCAAAACCAATTAAATATTTATTTTTTTTAAAATCCACAAAAAAAATCATGAAAAACATATTAAAGTAATAAAAAAAAACACACAACTGATTGATTTTGATCTAATGTCATTTATCAATTAATTAGCATCAGAATTGTCTGTTACAAGTCTAATAACGCGCGTAACCACCACGTGACCCAACAATAACTCTGAATACCGCCATTTATTGACACAGGTTTTAGTGTCGAGACGGACGTTACAAAATGCTCAGCATTCCTAAAGTACTTGGATTATACACGTTTCACCTGGGGTGAACAAATATTAATCCCAGATGTACCGTTCACGGAAAAATGGCAACTTCTTAAATGTCTCTAAGATATTCCATAATTTTGAACATGAGTGTATATGTCAAGACTTGAATAGATAATTTATCTCTCTCTTTGTGCACTTCTTTTTCTTCTCTGAATTTTTCAGGGTCCGCTCCTCCAAACTAAAAAAACAATTAAGTCAAATCACAAAAAAAAGAACCCTAAACTCGTACTGCTTTTCCAGTCAGGCTTGAACAAACAAAAGTCATATTGAAATTACTTTTTGCTTCATCATTAATCGTTCCTAACCTGTTTGCATGTTTAATTTGTTTGTAATCCACACGATGATTTTGCGAACATGGTACTAAGATCATGTATTTACTAGGGGGTTCATATCAAGAGATACCAAGGAAAGATTTCATGAACTTGCAAAACATGTTGGACTGAGAAAACAAAAGAAGGTGTGCAACGACCTTAGTAAACTCGTTTTAGTAACATCATATGCTATATACACATCCAGAAATGACCCAACTAGAATGAAACTGGAATAGTTTTGCTCCACTCATGATATTCTCTGTGGAAGGGGCAGGGGTGGGGGTGGTAGGGGCGGCAGATTATTACGCTTCTTTTTTTTTTTTTACACAGACTTACTTATGGATGTAAATTCGTAATGTTTATGAAATAACAGATGTATTTGTATTTCAGCTTTCAAACTATTAAAAGAAACTCTCTTGTACCACTTCAATATCACTAGAAAGCCACCCCATTACACACACACACACACACACACACACACACACACACACACACACACACACACACACACACACACACACACACACACACACACACACACACACACACACACACACACACACACACACACACACACACGCTAAAAGAAATGAAGAAAGTTTTCATGAAATTTCATAATTTTTGTTATATCAAAGTACCCCAGTTGAGCCGTAGTACTTATAACTACACTGTGTATCAAAAAAAGTAGACACTAAGGATAAAAATATTACACAAAAATTTCATGATCTTGAGATTATATTTCTATATGAATATTTTACCTTGGCTCTAAGCTATCTGATGGCACTGTTGGTATTGAAAGTACTTCACGCATGAGTGAGCACAACCCACTTTTGTCCAATCGGCCAAAAATGCATTTGCGCACAGAATGATGTTCTTATAGTCCATGTTTAATGCCTCACAGACCAGTGCTGCAGAAGTTCTCAACTGATGTGCACAAGTATTGAATTCTCAGCATGCTCAGAGAAGAGCTAATATCAATTCTGTGACAAGAAAGACAAAAATGAAGCAATGATTCAGATACACCCTCCTAAAAAAAGAAAAATGTAATTTCTTTTTGTCAATTTACAGTTCATCTTGCAAACATGACATTTTCTTCTTTTTAGTGAGGTGTATCTGAATCATTGCTTCATTTTTGTCTTTCTTGTCACAGAATTGCATATCAGCTCTTCTCTGAGCATGCTGAGGATTCAATACTTGTGCACATCAGTTGATCTTCTGCAGCATCATTGACTGTAAGAACACAATTCTGTGTGCAAATTCATTTTTGGCCGCTTGGACAAAAGTGGGCTGTGCTCGCTCATGCGTGAAATACTTTCAATACCAACCGTGTCATCAGATGGGTTCGGTCCAAGGTAAAATATTCATATAGAAAAATAATCTCAAAATCATGAATTTTTTTTTTCGAAGGGTCTACTTTTTTTTGATACACACTGTATAATAACATGCAATGGAACATATATGTATGCTGTATTATAAACATGTTAAAGGCCCATTGTCACGACAGAATGAAAAAAAAGACATCTTTTGACTAAAATCATTAAAAGGTTGCACTAATTACACCCATAAATGCAACGGAAATAGCCATGACAGTGTGGAAAAAATACAACATTTGTTTTCCTCCCACAATCTGTACACTATAGCACTGCAACATATTCATGAATATGTGCCTGTATTCCAAGACTAGTTGTCATCCTCTGTATTATTGAGTTGACCCTTGACAGTGGGCCTTTAAACATGTATTCATAAAATTGATTAATTATAACATTAATTACTGCTCTATTACTTAAGCTGAAGGAAAGGGATTATTCAGAGAGCTCGTGAAATATACGCATGTATAATTTTTCATTGAGTCTCTCTCTGTATTTTAGTATCCCAACTGTGTGATCTATATAATTTTTTTTAACAAACATGTCGAGAAAAATGTGAACCAGGACTCGAAACCCGCCATCTTACGAGCTATGCCGCGTGCTGCGGACAATACCACCAGGCCATCACTGTGTTACGGCACTGACACGACTGCACAATGGAACAAATACCAAAGCTCACAATTCTGACATTGTTTATGTTAAATAGGTCCAAGGCGCGACATTTTTATTAGTTATTATGCTCTTCAGTTGTGTAGTTTGGTTCGGTAGGTGCAGGAAAGATGACCTCAAAAAATTAGCAAATTATGCTGGCAAGATGACTGGCGAAGTGACAAATCTGTCAAATGAATGCAATAATATGATCTTGAAACATGTCTCACAGATAATAGGAAATGCTAATCAATGAATAAGCCCATATCTTATCACTTCGCCAGTCATCTCTACCGCATTAAATTCCACCTCTTCAACCAGTTTAACATGGCATACGATGACTGTAACAGAAAATGTATTTGTGTGTTTATGCTTATATCTATGTGTATATAAGTGTATATTAATTGAATTTGTATTTGTAATGTGCAGTATAATTTATGTAAATAATGTATGTATATATTTGTAATGCTAACAAAGTGAATTTCCACTGAGGACAATCAGGACAATAGAAATAATGAATCTGAATCTGAATGAATCTGAATAACACTTTATTTGTTTAAATTTCGATAATAGATTCTTTAATATTTGTTTTTCATGAAACAATTAATGATGATTCATAAACTTTATTTTCCCCAAATAGCTACGAATAATTCCAAGATAATTATTGATTTTATCAATACATGTTTAACCAATTATCTGTGAGGCTGATACGCCACAGGCATTTTGTTATTGTTTTATTTTGTTTTCAAATTGTTACTATTGTGTTTGTTAAAACCTGTTTTTCTGTTTCTGCGTTTGTAACCCTGCCTACTGCCAGGTGAGAAGGAATATTTTCTTCTCTTCTGGCACAGGACCTAGGTATATCTGTTTGTTATATCTTTGATATTTGAAATAAAGATGATTTATATATTTTTTTCTCAAACTCTTTGATGGTTTCTTATTTAGTAATTTCATCTGTTTTTGTTATTTTGGCTGTATATGAACTTGTCTTTTTTGTTTTATAGTTTGCATTTTCACTGTTGAATATTTTGAATGTTTTCGTATTTTAATTTATGTTATTTTATTGTGCGTGTCTGTGTGTTTGTATGAGTGTGTTTTTTCCGTAAAGATGCGTCTAATGGTGGCTATGGGACGTGTACAGTCATATGACACGATCCCTATGTTTGCCGGAAACTCAATGAACTTTATCTTATATTAAATTAGTAGTATTTATATCAAATTAGTGTATAATATCTCGTACAGGCTTTACAAAATACCAAAACTATACGCATTTTACCCAAAGGTTCTATAACAGATGTTTAATTATACTAATCTTCACATTGTGAACAATTTGAGCTAATTTTATTCATTTTGCCGTTTTCTAGCGTGCAAATCCGGAACCCTATCTTTAATGTGTTATAAAGACGAAGTGGCAACAACAGTAATACATCATTCGTAATAAATTCTTTAATATATATTGCAAATCTTTGGAATATAGTTGATTTTTAATTTGATTTTGCCATGGAAATGTGTAATATAGTAATATACGATTTTACCATGGTAATACCCACATTCCTGACGCGAAAATAAAAATATGTGATCACCCAGGATATGATATTTACAAGTATCACTCACTCAGTCTGTCCACTAAGATCGTTCGATATATTTGACCATTCTTGGTTAATTTTCATTTGTAAATATTGTATTTGTAAAAATGTTCTAAATGCTGTGTTTGTGGATTATGCCCTGTACCTTGTTATGAAAACATGTATCCTGGGCTGTTAACTAATTTGTTGAAATAAAAGGCTTTAAACTGTAAGACCAATAAGCAGTGTGCAATTTTATCTTGGGTGAGCCTGCCAAACTTTCTCCTGAAATATGTCATCATGTCTTTGCACACGATAACATATGGCGCCCTCTTCCGATAAAAGTGAACTATTTAGTGCAGATGGGAGCAAAATCGTGTGAACTGTACTGTCTCAAATGAACTTTATTTTATTTTTTCACTCCAGCAAAGGAAAATGACGCAATAAACCTATCATGCTCCGCATTAGGTGTCATGGTAGAAATTTATATCAGTCGGACACTATTATTCCATGAAAATGTTATGTAATCTTGCCGCTCAGCAGCCTGCTTGCTTGAGTTCGTCCACAGTCGGACACTCTGAATTTCTATCGCGAAGAAGTCAAACAATACACCAAATCCCCACTCAACCCACATACAAGAATACCTACTCAATGCAAATTCTCTGAGGAATGTACGAATTTTGGGTATTTCACAATGACGGACGGTGTCTTTTTTGTTTTGTTTTGGTTCTTACGCCTCAGCGCCAGCAAAGTTATTTTGTCCTTTACCGTGACAATTGCTTGAAGCGAAAAGGCTAAACTGGTATAGGGGGAAAAAAAACCAGTTCTCAATTTAAAACGCAATGTTCTCAGTGACAAGTATACTGTTTAAAGTTTCTGGTGTGAAAAGTTCATAGTCATACTCTTTTCTTTGTTGACATTTACTATCAGAAAATACTATAACGGTGAAGTCTGTTGTGTAGCTTTATATGGGGTCCGAGATTAATTCAGTAGTGGTAAATACAGGATTATTTCTCCGGAAGGATACAAATTCAAGACAAATCTTTCCAGCCTAAATATACATTCCAGCCAGTGTATATTAGTATATACCTTGGTTCTTGAAGCGTTTTGTTGAACCATTTCCCTGTCAAGTCACCGCCCTTATCTAGAATTTTGACAAACCGAATGTTTTCTAAAATTGTTCTAGATTTATCGAAACTACAGTGTACATGCATTATAGGAAACGCTCTTTTTTAATGGCTCAAGCTTGATCAAGAACAGTGGGTGTTTCTATTGTGACAACGCTTGTAAGGTATAATGGAATTAATTTGAGTTCAGTACAATCATATTCAATCATCGTCAGCTTAATTGGTAAAAAAAAATCTTGCGTAGGACATACTTAGGCGATGTTAATAACTATTTTACGGGAATAGATATCCTCTTTGTGCAATTTTACAGAACCGATCGAGGTTTAGTTTATATCTTTTATTTTCTCAGTGTTTACAAACGACTTTCTTTTAATGTGTCTTATATCAAAATATTATGCACTTGTTCTGAGCCCGACTTTACCATTTTTGCACTTTGCAATTGTTATTTTTCAAGACTTTTAAAAAATATTCTTTATTATTTGTGTAATCGCGAAGAAATGAATTAACCAATGAGTGAATAGAACATTAAAAGTAAAGAATAGCAGTCTTATGGTATGAAAACACAATTCACGAATGACTGTTCAGATTAATGTGCAAGTCTGTTAGCAAACGAGTTTAATGATAATAATAATAATAATAATAATAATAATAATAATAATAATAATAATAATAATAATAATAATAATAATAATAATAATAATAATAATACGTCACCATTATTCACCATTATTATTATCTAAAAAAACGTGCAATATTTTAATAATTCTCCTCTTTCTTCTCTTCTCTTTTTTCTTTATCCCCTCCCTCCGGTCACTACACTTTATGTTCCGTGTAATAATAACTCAATGAATAATAATAATAATAATAATAATAATAATAATAACCTTCCTGGTTCACATTATTGATATGTGATATTGGTATGGTGACGTGTGTCTCTCGCCAAAAAAAAATATTTACAGAGATCGACTAAATTAAAAAAATTAAATATAGCTCGTAGTGCACTTCCAGTTTCTGTAAGGATTATTTTCTACATGTACTTTTCCCTGTTATGCTCTAGATTAAATTACAATGACACCCCTCCCCCAATTTCTCTATCCTGCATGCCTATAAAGGGAACGTACGTCTTATTTGCTTTATTGAATCAAGTGTTTAAGAAGGGAAGTAGTTCAAGGTTTCTACTGCAAATAATAATAACAATAAAAAATATAAAAAAATAAGAACGGAATGTGGTTAAATGTTCTCCTTTTTAAACATTTCTATCAGGGTTCGTTCCATGACGGCTAAGTAAATTTGTTGTACAGCTGCATGGGTCCAATTTCTATCGTTCATAATTTGATCCAGCATTGGTATATTCCCGGTTGTTTCTCTTTAGACTTAAATTTAAGATAAATCTTTCCAGGAGATATACAATTCCAGTTCAGCCGTATATTGTTGGTATCAGCGTTTCGACTTTGTGGTACTTGAGCATTTTCAGCTGCTCCCAATCATGCCATGTCCGGATGGCACCCCACAACGGGTACATCCTCGAATGTCGTGTATTTCCTTTTGAGTTCTTTCTGAGTCTTTCCGAAATTAGTAGTTTTTTTTTTATACAAAACGGCATGGAGGTAGGAGCTTCTACCTCCATGAAAACGGTTACCTATCTTGATAAATCACAGGAGAGAGCTCTTGTTGTCGTGCTTGAGTGAAGTTAGAGCAAAGATCGTCACAATCCGGGAGGCACTTCAACGGGTTCAACGTAGCGACACAATACGAAAAGTATGCGCCGTTAGGGTGCCGCATCCCGCTCTGCATATTTTACCGCTTGATGTGGACCTTTAAGCGAGTAGAGTCGATACGAAAAACCCGGAAGAAGATGTACCTCGTGTACTACATGTTGTGATTGCATGAACTGCATGGCCTGACTGAAATCAAAGGCATCAAATCACAAGCATCTTTTGTGCCTCTCTAAAGGTCATGTACGACACCGCGTGTAGCGGTGGAGATTTCACGTCGAAATCGCACGAGCATTACACTATTGTGCGCCGTCCGTGGGAATTCATTCCGGTGCCACTCCGTACACACAGGCATTATTTTAATGCATGGAATTAACCTTGTGCTTCGATGCCCGTGGCTTCCATATTTTTTTCTTTCCTTCACCATGTGAGCACTCGTCCATAAAGGTTTCTACGCCTGCAGTGAAATAACCGCGGTCATGAATTCATTTAACAATATCCGAGGATTTCTACTTCTGCACCGCTGAAACGCACCACCAATTCTGAGTGCGCTGCTACTACGATATCTCGGAGCGATTTTCTGGAGAAATGCTAATGTTGCGGCGAGGCTTGTTCGTTCGTACAGCTTCGCGCCCGTGAACGATATAACATACTCCACGCACCAGCGAGCGGGATCTGTTTTACAACCGGGTTTACAACGTGCATTGCTTTGGAATATTATATCGTACAATATACGCGTTCGTAAACTTCAATCTCATTGGAATTATTCGTCCAGTTTCGCCATGAGTAGGTAGTATTCAGCCCACACCCATTGGAGTATGGTAATAAGTCTAGTCTACGGGAGATATATTGACTCGGCGTAAACAAGATTAGGCGAAACAGCTGCTCGGGACAAGAACGATGATTTCACTGAAACTGCTCTGCTACTCCGCGATCACGTTATGTTTCAACGGTGCCGTCCTACGCCGATACTTGCGGGAGGAACTACAGCTCGCGTTCCCATTACCACCTTCTTCATACTTCTACCCACGATAGCACAGCCGTTTTGTCAGCTGTTTTTAGGCGGGTTTTGTGGGGTAACAGCCTTTGCGATAGCGTGTTATTATCTCTATAGGAATTTACCTCAGCAATGCTTGGAGGCTAAAGGAAAAGCTGTGTTTATAACAGGTAAGATAACAAATTGCCATATATCTCATCTGTAATATACATTTATACTATCTGACTACCGTATACGGGAACAGAATAGAGAGGTATATTTTCGCTCTCTGAAACATATGACATTATATTTCATCTGTTTCACAAAGAGCGAAAATATAATAGACTGTAATAATAGATTATTATACATGATGAATTGTGAATGCAATTGAATAAATGTGCTACACTAATCCTAGACTTGCCTGTGAACAGGTGAACAAAACAATATGTGTACTACTATTAGCTACTACCACCTCTACTACTGCTGCTGCTGCTGCTGCTGCTGCTACTACTACTACTACTACTACTACTACTACTACTACTACTACTACTACTACTACTACTACTACTACTACTACTACTACTACTACTACAACTACCACTACTACTACTACTACTACTACCATGACTACTACTCCTACAACTACCACCACTACTACTACTACTACACTACTACTACTACTACTACTACAACTACTACTACTAGTACTACTACTACTACTACAACTACCA